>VZTD01005605.1:1470534-1704545 GCA_013397725.1 Rhagologus leucostigma | reverse complement strand
GAGCGGGGGGGGCTGGGGAGTTGTGGGGGGTTTTTTGCTTCCGCTTTTCCGCTCTGCCGCCGGTGTCGCCCTGGGTTGGCTCTCCAGGGTGGCACGGGCTTCCCGTACTCGGTATGTTCCGCTGTGTCCAGTTCTGGGCCCCTCTGTACAGGAGAGATGTGGAACTCCTGGAGCGAGTCCAGGGGAGGGCAACAAAGATGATGCGAGGACTGGGCCTTTTAGAAGGAAAGGCTGAGGGGACTGGGGCTCTTCAGCCTCAAGAAGAGAAGAGACGACTGAGAGGGAACTTCCTCAATGACTGTCAGTGTCTGCAGGGAGGGGTCAGAGCATGGGCCAGGCTCTGCTCGGTAGTGCCCAGCAGTGGGACAAGAGGCCATGGGCAGAAACTAATGCACGGGAAATTTCACCTCAACATGGAAAAGAGCTTCTTTACTGTGCAGTGACCGAGCACTGGAACAGATCACCCGGAGAGGGTGTAGAGTCTCCCTCACTGGAAATATTCCAGAAGTGTCTGGATGCAGTCCTGTGCCATGTGCTCTGGGATGACCGTGCCTGAGCAGGGGGATTGGACCGGATGACCGTCTGTGGCCCTTTCCAACCTGAGCCATTGTGGGATTCTGTGAAAGCCAAAGTACTCAGTGGCACATTGCTCAGAAATGCCTGGGAAGGTTTGCAGCCCAGAGCAAGCCAGGGCTTTCTGACCCACCCTTCCCTGCTGGGAAAAAAAGAGGTCACCCACTCTTTGAAATTTAACCTATTTACATTTCTTGTTGAGATTTTGTTTGTTGGTGTTTGTTTTTGTTAATCATCTGAGGCATTACTTGATGCTAGACTTTTGGGTTTCCTGCTGAGTCTGTTGAATATACGTAAAATTAAAAGAAAATCAACCAAACAATGAGCTCTTCTGCACTTAAACTGGTCTACCCTTTGATTTCAAGGTATAGAAAAGATTCAGAGGTGTGGGAAGATGCTTTTTTGGCAGCTATGGCTGAAACAGAATGACTTAGCATGGGTTTGTCTCCACTTATTTTTAGACTTCTGGTGAAGCTGGAGGTGTTGGAATTGTGAGTTTGTAGTTTCACTGTGATTGTGTGCAGCCCCATTAACTCGATGTCCTTTCAGGGTCGTTCATAGGGAACTCCCCCAGAAGTACTAATTAGCCTGTGTTATTGCAGTAACATGCACAGAGAAATAGAATTATTACAGTGTGGTGATATTTTTGGCTTGGCTGTCTCTTGGGCTTTTTTTTTCTTAATCGGTTTAATATTTAATGTCTAAGATTCTTGACTTCTAGCCACTCTCTGTTGAGAAAGAAATTAAAAACTAATTAGGTAGCTAAACAGGCTCCAGAGTGTGAAATAAAGCTGCAGGAGGTGCAGTGTGTCACACCATGTCACTGGCGTTGACTTGTAGGTTTGCAGAGTAGGTCCTCTAACCCTGCTGTTCCCACCTCTGTGTTCCAGGCTCTGCTGTGCTGGCCCTGCTCTTAGCCAGCTACCTGGCACAGCAGTATCTGCCCATGCCCACCCCCAGAGTGATCGGGATCGACCTCGGCACCACCTACTGCTCCGTCGGTGTCTTCCTGCCTGGCACCGGGGACGTGAAGGTCATCGCAGACGAGAACGGGCACAACAGCATCCCCAGTGTCGTGTCCTTCACAGACACAGGGGTGCATGTGGGCTACGAAGGCCTGGAACTGGCTGATGCCAATCCTCAGAATACTATATATGATGCCAAGAGATTCATTGGGAAAATCTTCACTTCAGAAGAACTGCAAAGTGAAAGCAGCAGGTATCCCTTTAAGGTAAGCAGCCACCACCTTCAGACTGCACCAAGCAGTAAGGTGCAGGACACAATCCAGGCTGGGGATGAACAGACCCAGAGCAGCCCTGGGAGAAGGACTTGGGGGTGCTGGTGGGTGAGAGGCTGGACATGCCCTGGCCGTGTGCACTGGGAGCCCAGAAACCCCCCGTGTGCTGGGCTGCATCCAAAGCCCTGTGGGCAGCAGGGCAGGGAGGGGATTCTGCCCCTCTGCCCCGCTCTGCTGAGACCCCACCTGCAATGCTGCATCCAGCTCTGGGGTCCCAGCACAGGAAGGACAGGGACCTGTTGGCGCCAGGCCAGAGGAGAACAACAAGGTGATCAGAGGGAAGGAGCAGCTCTGCTATGAGGAAAAGCTGAGAGAACGGGGATTGTTCAGCCTGGAACAGAGAAGGCTTCAGGGTAAACTAATTGTGGCCTTTCAGTACCTGAAAGGAGCCCACAAGAAAGATGGAGAGGGACTATTTACAAGGCCATATAGTGGCAGGACAACAGGGAATGGCTTTAAACTGACAGAGAGTAGGTTTAGATTAGATATTAGGAAAAAAGTTCTTTCCTGTGAGGGTGATGAGGCACTGGAACAGGTTTCCCAGGGAAGCTGCAGATGCCCCATCCCTGGAAGTGTTCAAGGCCAGGCTGGATGGGGCTCTGAGCAACCTGGTCTAGTGGAAGGTGTCCCTGCCCATGGCAGGGGATGTTGAACAAGATGACCCTGCTCCTCTCCAACCCAATTCTGTGACACTTGAAATTTGGGGAGGTGATTGGCTTGTCAGACCTCGAGTCACTTGGCTCCATCTGATATGCCTGAAAACCGTAAGAGGTATCCAGAGAGAGGAAGGAAATGGTTGTGGAAGTTGTGTACCTCTGCATGAGAGCTGATAATGATTTTGCAGAGGACCCTGTGTTTTCCTACTTAGAAATGTGTTTCTGGGTAACCTTCCAGTCCCTTCTCTGAAAGGATAAATTTCAAGTGGAATTGCTAACTGTGCTTTGCTGAAACTTTACTTTTCCCTGAAATTTTAAAATAAAACCACAAACAAACAAAAAAAATCAACAAACCTCCCCCTAAAAAGAAAACAAAAAAACAAAACCCAAAAAAGTTTAAAAGCCGTATCTTCTCTGTCCTAGAGTTTTTTTTCCTTCAGCACTTTACTACTTACTTGACCAGCAGCAGAACTTGAAAGTTGCTTTAAAAAAAAATCTAACCTGCATTATATGAGCATGGTGCAGAATTGGTTGAAAAAATAAAAAATTTCATGTACTGCAAGTGGTCTTTGAAGTCTTTTTAATTTTTTAATATTGTTTAGAGAAGCTGCTACAGTACTGAGCTATTTGCTTCCTTTCAGAAACCTGAAAGGTAACCTAATAATTAAAAAAGCATCCCTTCTGTCTTTGAATGTGGTGTTGGAAGTTGATTGCACAGTTTCTAGGTCTTAACCTTTTTTTTGATGTGTTTTACTGGTGCACAGTGGGTGTCACTTGTTTGGATGTATGTGGACCCCTTAAGTGGCATGTTTTGCATAATCCTCCTAATCAAGGAATAAGAGTGATCCAGAAATGGCAAAAGCACATTTAAACTTTTCCAGAATAAAGAGACTACATGCAAATAAAACATTTGGTGGGAGCAGGGTGGGGGAGCTTAGGAAAAAGATTTCTCACTTGGGGATTGTGTCACTTTATCCTTCTAGATTGTCAACAACAATGGATTAGCTGAATTTTCTGTGACAACTAATGAAACCTTTCACATCACTCCAGAGCGCATTGGCTCTAAGCTGCTGCTGAAACTGAAGAAAATGGCAGAAGCCAACCTTGGCATGTCCATTTCCAAGGCAGTCATCTCCGTGCCAGCAGAGTTTGATGAAAGGCAGCGGAATTCTACCATTAAGGCAGCTAACCTTGCAGGTGATGTCTCTCTATTCCAGAGGTTTTCTTGGAGACCTTCAGGTCTGTTTCACTAACAGTAAGGTCTTTGTGGAGGATATAGAAACAGTGAATAAGTGACAGAGGAGCTCAGAATGGATTTATTGTGAAGAACAGCTAAGAAATTCTGAGTAATGACAGGTGCAGCTGGCTAATGCAGGCATAGATGGCTGGAAGAAGTAAATTTTACTTCAGAGGAAATAGTCTTTTTGATAATCTCCAAATAGGGAGACTATGTAAAGCACCCTTGGACAATAATTTAAACAGAAATAGAATGCATGAAATAAATCTCCTTAGCAAGGTTTCTCTGGAAGCAGTGTATTTGGGCAAATGATGGTTCGTGATTTTGCCCTGATGCTGAAGCAGTACTATTTTAGGATTAAATAAGGAAAAGAATTCATTGGATATTACTGCTTAGAAAACTACTTCCTTTAAATCTGACACTTTGCTTAAGGTGAGTGTGGTTAAAAAACCCCAACAAGTAATGGCAGATGTCATTTTGATGTAAGAACTGCAGTTTTCTGAAGTGTACCTGAGTGTTGCTTCTTGCCTCTGCTCTTCGTAGGGCTCAGCGTTTTGCGAGTAATCAATGAGCCCACAGCTGCTGCTATGGCTTATGGACTCCACAAAGCTGATGTGTTTAATGTTCTGGTAGTGGATTTGGGTGGAGGAACTTTGGATGTGTCTCTGTTAAACAAGATGGGAGGGATGTTCATCACACGAGCCATGGCAGGTAAGAAAAATGCTTTTGTTTCTCAAGAAGTGGGAGGCAAAGTGTACCTGCAGGTGCCATTGGAGGGGCTTTTTAAAACATACCGACCATGTCACGGAGTGTTTTCCCAAGGCATTCTCAGCTGCTTTTCATGCAAAATTAGTTTTCAGCAATTGAGACCACAGAGTCACAGGTTTTGGCTGACCCAGAGGGGTAAGTTTTGGTTTCATGTTATCCATGGCTGGTAACTTTCGTGCCAACTAATAAAGTGCTGGTGCATATTATAGTTACTTTGACTGGACTTTTGCGGGGCTGGGGTTGTTAAAAATCTTTCTGTCACTTTTGTCCAAACTGGGAATACTTCGCAAATCACTGACCAGTGCTTTGGTGTATCTTTGCCTTGTGTTTGATGCCAGTTCAGTTGAGCAGGGTTTGGGAATGCGCAGGCTGTTAACCCAGAAGTTTTGTGATTGGTGTATGAATGATTCATCACTGAGCACAGAGTTCTGGCAGCAGTGTTGGGTCAGACTGTAGTGAAGACACAGCCGTGTTTCAGCTGGCCTGCATGCACACACCTCTGAGGTGCAGTGCCAGCTGCCTGTCTTGCCTTCAGAGAGCAACTTCTGATGTGAGCTGCTGCTGCTGCTCAGTCCAGTTAGAGTGAAACAGCAAGAAAGATTCAGCAGCTTCACTCTGATTTAGTTAGACAGAGGTCTACTAAGCGAGTTACGGTTTTCAGTCAAAACAAAACAGTGGAAATTATTATCCATCATGTGTTCAGTAGACAACAATTTTGCCTGTTGTCACAGCTCTGTGAGCTCATGTGCTTGTGGTCCTTCTGTTCTGGCCCTTCAGCACCATCTCCCAGTGAAAGAGAAGTAGTGTGCTGCTTTCTGAGGCTTTGAAGGTGCTCTGTCTGATGCCTTCTGTTCTGATCTTTCAGGTAACAACAAACTTGGGGGACAGGATTTCAATCAGAGGTTGATGGTGTATTTATATGATCAGCTCCGTCAAACGTACGGTTCTGTGCCAACACAAAAAGAGGAGATTCACCGCCTCAGACAGGCCGTGGAAGCAGTTAAATTAAACCTGACTGTCCGTGAGGCAGCTACACTGAGGGTGCTGTTGACTCTGCCAGCAAGCAAGCTTACAAAACAACTTGCAAAAAGCCAGGTAGAAACAAACAGTGCGCTAAAAGGTGAGGCCTCACAAAACGCGAAAGACCTGAAAAATCTTGGAGACACTTCCAAAGTAGAGGACAACTTTGTTGAAGTAGTGTTTGAAACAGAAATCTCTCGGAAGCTGTTTGAGATGTTAAATGAGGACCTTTTTGAGAAGATTCTTGTGCCCATTGAACAAGTGTTGCAGGAAGGTCACCTGCACAAAGCAGAAGTGGATGAGATTGTGTTAGTCGGAGGCTCCACACGGATTCCCAAAATACGTAAAGTTATTCGGGACTTCTTTGGAAAGGAACCCAACACCTCCGTAGATCCTGACCTGGCAGTTGTGACGGGCGTAGCCATCCAAGCAGGAATTCTTGCTGGGTCCTGGCCTCTCCAAGTCAGTGCTATAGAAATCCCTAACAAGCATTTACGGAAGACTAATTTTAACTGAAAAGAAACTGTTCCCAATTGCATTCCAGCTCTGCAAAAGGATCCATACTTATCTGACTGGCAATGGAACCTAATCTTAGCCGCATTCTATTCAATTTTCACCTGTTCCAGTTAGGTGTTATTGGACACCTACCTGTGCTAAAGCTTGATGTTACTTTAAAGGTACAAACGAGTTTTGAAGTGTGCTGTGTTTACTTGGAGATGGGATATTGGATGAAAATGATGAAAATGCCAGTGATGACACACCCACATTTTCTTGCTAAATTTTATTAGCAAATCCTGGAGCAGTGTGTGTTTAACATATAAAGGGAGTGTGACCAAAGGTTTGAGATGATGTGGTACTGAGGTGTTCCTGGGTCCAGTGTATTTACTTGGAAGGACTGTGAAGCAGCGTTAACACACAGAGCACTGGCAGTGTTCAGCTTACACTTATTTATTAGATTGAGCCATTTGAGCATTTAAGCACCTTTCCAAAAGGCATCTTGCAGCTTAAATGAGACTGAGGCATTCACTTGGTTCTTCTGCTGTTCATAACAGCATAACGGTATTGCTGAGGCTCTGTGGCAAATTGTCCCATGTTTAGGAAACCTTATTGAAAACGTAGCTCTTGCCAGTGCAGTTACTTGGTCTCCAAGGGCTTCATTCCTGACCTGGCTGTGATGGTTAAACACAGGTGCTGCTGTTTTACCACTGATGTTCTCCACAGAGAACAAGGGTATATTGCCAAATATTCATACCTGCCCCTGCCTTATTTTAAAACTGTGGTGATTTTATGTATCTTGAAGCCACACCTGCCTGTCTTCCCTTGAATTTGACAAATACAAATTTCATTGTTGTGCATTTACAAGCATGTGACATCTTCTCCCTGAAGTACCCCAAGCCATACTGTCCTCGGGGAGAAAGTGTGAGACAGAAGGGATGGCCTGGATGAAATGTAGTTCCTGTAGTCCTAGTAAATGAAAATTGACCCAACTAGTTTGCGCTTTTTAGCTCTTACGTGGTTTAAGTTTTGTCATATCCCCACTCTAAACTAAACAGAGGTTGTAGCTGTCCTCTTGGGAAAGAAGCAGTGTGTGTAACTCAGGGTTTGAGGTGGCACTTCTTAGGACTCTCTTTTAGGTAAATAGGTCATGATCCAGGTATCTTGAAAATGTGTGAGGATAACAAAGTTACTGTTCTTAAAAAAACCTGAACTGATGACAGTTCTCTCTTTGGAGGGATTAAGCAATAATCAAACACTAGTAGAATTCTATTATCTGCATGGAACTTTCTACAAAAAAAACATGTCATTCAGCTAAGACTGGTTTCAACATCCATCAGCCCAGTTGTCATCAGGTAAGCTCTAGTAACAGGTGGTTTTAAGGATTTTCTTGTCTTTTCCAGAATACTTTTGTTTGTATTAACCTTGCTAAGATAAAGTGTGGGGCTTAGATTTATTGTTTTAACCTACGACTATATTAAATAGGCTTATTACTCTCCTGGCAGTAGGCCTGATTTATGGCACTGCCATAAATCGGTTGTGCTGATTCAGCTGTTTGCATATAGCTATTGCCTAAATGCATCTTTGAAGTAATCCAATTAAAAACCTCTTAAATTGAATCATAGTTGCACACAGCCATTCCATCAGCATTGTTTAACTTGACAGAGGATTCCCAAAGTACTGCTAACATCTGTTTAATTTCCCTGAGTTGAAAGCCAAAGTGATTTTTTTATTTGAGGATTATTTTTTTCCTTTGTGCCTCTTTGAAAGTGACCCCAACTAAGTCTGTATGGAACTTCCAGTAAGTAAAACTCCTGCAGTGAAAGAAGTGCCTCTTCAGTGACACCATGGATGAATGCCAATATACAGTACAATCCTCAGTTGTTGTTGGGGCCTTTGCTTTGCAGACATAAATGTGTGTGTTCAACATCTGTACCAATGTCTTTAGAGTCATGGTGGCCTTTCCTTCTGCACTGCTGTAAGTTCATCTCAAAATCCACTGGAGTTACAGTAGGACTTTGGTCTTCATGTCTTTAATGCACTTTGTAAAACAAGCAGACTTGTATAGAAACAGAACCACATCACAATGAAGTTAAACGATTAAAAAAGCTTTTGCAGTTTTGGGACAAGTTAGGTAGGAGCTGTTAAAACTCTCAAGGAAAATAAATGAAGTACTTTTTTCTTTCACATCCTCCTTCACGCTAGGGGAGTTAAATCTCCTTCAGTGTTAATCTGGGAACTGGAAGGGAAGGGCAGGTTGTTTACTTGTAAAAAAAATTCACAAAAGGGTATTTATTCAGATTTCTATACAGGTTGGATTTTTTAGTAGAGAAGTTACTGTGTACATTGGATATCATAATGCATCCTTATTTATTAAATTTTCTGAATTATTTATTTTTTATCTTTTAATACTGTATCTCAGCACAAAAAAATTGAATTTTAAAGACTAGTCCACTGCACTAAGTGGTTATTTCCAGGTTATGCACATGGGCTGCTTACCAAAAGTCTCTCTGTAAAGAAGTTGATATTTGAAGGCTGAAATCTTTCTGTAATCCTTATGGTTGCCTGTGGTCGTAGGTATGTAAAAAATTTCTCCAGCTAAGGCTTGTTTAGCAAGTTGAAATTCTGAAAGCATCAAGAGGCCTCAACAATTGTGTGTTCCTAAATTGTTTCCCAGTGCAGATGATGAAATGCATTTTATAAATAACATTTTAGAATGTTTTTAATAAAAGCAATTTCTATCCCTTTGTTATGTCTTCTTTCTCAAGGAAATTCTGTGTCTTCCTCAAATTCCTTTGAAGGGTAGAAGATGAGGCTGTGCCAGCTGTGAGAGTTTCTACATCTGTGTTGTTGTGGGAGCTGTAAAGTCTGGAGAGCCTGAACAATTACAATCCTTCATAAATGTTTCAAAGCTGGCAAAAAGCAGAAATGTGTCTCTTCCTGTGAGGGAAAGGGAGAGTTCCTGCTCAACTTCTTTCCAGTTTCTCCTGTGATACTGCCAAGGAAGTGTAGAGCAAGGGCAACAAGCATGGCTGAGGGCAGCAGCTCCTGAGAGGGTGGTGCATGTGGGATTTTTGAACGCTGTGGGGAATGAGGTGGGAGCAGAGCATAAGTGGGTTCTGCTCCATGCTCCTTCCTGTGAAAAGGAATGCTGGAGTCCTGGCCCCTTATGAGCCTCATTCTTCAGGTCTGCTCTGGTCCCCTGCCTGTCCAACTCTTCCTATGAGTAGTCCCACAGGACAAGACTGGAACCTGATCCCCAAGTACCAAGGAGGCTCAGGGGATTCCTGTTTGGAGGAGGAGAGTCAGGGGGGCGAGGTGTGTGCCGAGCTGCAGAGCTACCGCACGTCTTTGTGCTGGCTGGTGCCCTGGTGTTTGGTGGGTTGAGTCAGTTCTGGACTCAGCCAAGTGGCCCTTCCTGGTGTCCTAGAGTGAGCCTCCAACATCAGGAGTGTGAGGAGAGGCTACAGACCCTAGCTGATGTGCTTAAGGCAAAAGTACCTTTCTCTGCCCACCCTAAGCCTGTTAGGGGGTTTGCTTTGGTAAGCTATTGCTGCATGGAAACACAGCAGGAGCATTTCCTCCTGCTTCTGCCTCCTCTGCATGCCCTCTTCTGAAGTTACAGTCAAACGTGAGGGGTACAGCTTGCTGAAAGAGAAGGAATGGCTATTTGGCTTTGCTAGTCCAGTATTTTCTTTTCTCTCAGACTTTGCCATTGTTCAGTCTGCAGCTCTCCCAGCTGCAGTCCGAAGGTGGCTGGAAGTGAAAGGTTATGTCGGCCTGGCAGTAAGCACAAAAAACCCTCCTCCTCACAAATAAAAGTAAAGTAAAAATTACCATGCACTGATGCCATTCCTCAGACTGTTTTCTCTGGACCTTGCAAAAGGGATTGGTCCCTGAGGTCCTGAAGGCTACCTCTCCTAGCCTATGTGCCCAAAACTTTCTATTGGGCAAGAAATTAAGATTGTACTTGATATAAACCAGGTGTCAATATTAAACTAATGTAACAGGGTTGTAGCCAGGAACTTTATTCAGTTTGTTGGGGTTTTTTAAGGTGCTGATGGAGATCTTAAGAGAAGATTGATTACATTGGTTGTGTTGGTATTAAATTTTAAGAGCTTCAGGAACTGTAATAAAAATGGAAATTACTATTTATGTGGCCTACAGAAGCAGATACATTTAGCTGACACTTCAAGTAAGTGTACATAACCTGTCCTGCTGCTGTAATTAGTATGGAGGTTTACATTAATATTTACTAGCAAAGAGGCAGTTCCACCTGCCTGCATTTTCTGGGATTCTTTCACAATGGGATTTTTTAATGTTCAAGTAGATATGTAAGATGCAGTTTTCAGTTATTCAGAAATCACAGAGGGAAAACTGACTTAATGGAGCACATTTATTGCCTCAAGAACTACCTAAGTATACATGGGAATGTGCATATCCTAAAAATCAGCCCCAAGTAATATCTGTCTCTGTGTCCACACAACAAGCAGTTTTGTTTTTCCTGAATGTGTAGTCATAATAAGAATTATTAACTAAATGACCATGTCAGAGCAACTTAGTTCAAGTTAATTAAGACCAGCATGTGAACAGTAAGATTTATTTTTCAATCAGTCTTTACTAATGCAACAGTTTTAACAAATGCCATGAAAATCCCTGCTTCATTATGTTGTCCCAGTGCTAATATGGTAAAAACAAGTGATTTGTATAAAATCTGAAAGTTTTTGTAAGAAACCTGATCAATACAGACAGATTGTAGCTGTAGTAAACAGCAATGCTGTGAGGAGCTCTTGAGTAAGATAGTTCTTTTAAATGGAATATAAAATATTGCACCTACATATATGGAATTCCAGAGATCCCTTGAGCATTCCTTAAGAATTCACTCATTAGTTTTCTTTATCTTCTTATGCCAGCCTCTGCAACCATTTCAGAAAAGGCACCTTTTCGTTGTAACAAATTCTGTGGTGTATCATATTCTAGAATCTTTCCTGCATCCAGAACAAGCACTCTACAATACAAGAGCAGAAAGATTACAGAAGAAAAATCAGCTCTTCAGCCACATTTTCCAGTCCTAGTACAGGTATCTCTGGATTATGGGAATGCATTTCAAGGAAGTCATTTATTTTTCAAATGGCTTATCAAAACTTACTTACCTCTCTGAATCCATGACTGTGTGTAACCTGTGGGCTATAGTTAACACTGTGCAGTTGTGGAACTCTCTTTTGATGGTGGACTGCACAAAGTTGTCTGTTTCCATGTCAACAGAAGCTGTCGCCTCATCTAGGACCAGGATTTTTGTCTTTCGTAGCAAAGCACGGGCCAGACAGACCAGCTGTCTCTGCCCAACACTGTTAAAAATACATTTGAGAAGGGCAAGTCAGGCACATGGAGGAAAGGGAGGACAAGACAAAGCTGAGATTACTGTGGAGTCTGTCTGTACTTCTTTCCTAACAACACCTTATGCTTCTGGAAAGACTACTGAAATGTGTTCATCCTGCTTTGGAATTTTCTTTCTTCTTGCTCAGCATATCAGTAGTAGTTAAGGTAGGACTCTTCAACACCCATGGCTGAACTTTGAATCTTAAACCTAGTCTTGTCTTCAGTTTCTATATTCACATTGTAGTGGGTACTCTGAATGAGCCGGATTGAATGCTGAACCACTTTTTAATAATGTTCAGTGTAAAAGTTTGGATACTTCTGTATGTTAGCTGTAGTATGTGCCTTCTAGAAATGTCCTCCTGAAAATGATCTGTCAAAAAAATCCAGGTTGATATTCAGTACACTCTAAGACCTGCCCCTTTGCTGCTAAAAGCTTCAACATTTGTCTCCTGACTTTAGAGTTCTTTTATTTCAAGTGTCATCCTCCTTGCATAACTATGGGTTAATGTTTTACCAGTTAAAACTGAGTTGTTTTGCCTAAACAAATAGAACAAAAGAACAAGCTCTCTGCATTTTGGTGGGTTTTTAATTTGTTGGGGTTTTTTTTTTTTTGGTTGGGTTTTTTTTTCTGGCTTATTTTTTAAATTTAAATAAATGAGCACTTTTCTCCCCAAATCTAATGAGGTGCTGCACGAATTGCAACACCACGCCTCCCTTCTTTACACTTACTTATATACTTGAGCTGAAAATAGCCTACTCCCTTGGCTTCCCATACAGCACAGGCCATCAGAATTTATACCACTGTGACCAGTAGGTCACCTCAAAGAAACTTGCACTACCAGAATAGTTCTACTAAGAATGACCGGAGATGTGTCATTTTTATGCTGATGCCTTCTGAAGTAAATTCTCTGGAAGGAACACAAAGTTTTACAGTACTGGAAAATAACTGCATTAGCACTTTCTTGATTATGTACCTGAGATTTTCACCACCTTCTGAAATCTCATGGAGGAGCTTCTTTGGCAGTGACTGGACAAAATCTTTTAAGTCACACAGTTCCAGTACCTCCCACAGGTCAAGATCAGAATGTTTTCCAAGTGGATCCAGATTTGACTGCAGTGTCCCAGAAAACAAGATGGGGTCCTAAACAGCAGCAGAATGTGAATGCACAATTCCAACATGATCCTAAAACAGGCTGTCATAAACTCTTACGTTAACAGAGGGAACTGAGACAAATAATCTTGGAAATGGATCTTTGCAAGGGAAATTGTAACAGTTTGAAGCAGGTGAATGGGAGGACAAAAATCACGTGCGGTCTCAGTAAGCTCAGTTCGTCATGAAGGTGAAATATAAAGGGCAGGAGATTTCTTGTGCACCTGGCAACGGCCACAACACAGGAATTACTACTGTACTTAGGTTTGTGACGCACTGGATACTACATTCATGAGCACTGTTAAGAAAAATTAGAATGCTACGACTCTTAAGTTAAATATCCTTAATTACCTGTAAGAAAGATGACCAATTCAGCAACAAGAATACCTGCAGAGATTTATAGACAGAACTAATGCTCCTAGAGGTGGTGAACAGACACCTTGACCAAGTGCAGTCACAGTGGCTGCGACCCAACAGGCATAAGAGGCCAACAACAGTCACTAGCAAGTTACATGCAAACAGAACAGTGACAATTTTGAGGGAGCTCAGTGACCAAACAGGATGGTTGAAGTGATAGCAGAGCTCGTACCTGATCTTCATTTAAACTTCACGTTACTTGCACTAGAACAACACTAAAGTAATTTGCAAATCTGTACTTTAATGTGATTCTTAAAAGCTGTTTATATGAGGTGTATTTGGCTGATCTGAAGAAGTTAAATGCACACTGTCAGCTTTGGTATTCGCCATGCCCTTGTTTCTGTCCCAGATTTTTACCTTCATTCACTCTCCTGACCTATGCAGTTCAACACTCCAGACTCCACCTACTCTTCACAAGCTTCAGTCTCCCTTTTTTCACCCTTCAGTTCTATTCTGATCCCAGCCTGTAAGTTAAGCACTATTGGGTTCCTCTCTCAGTTCAGTCGTCTGGTGAGGATCCAATATACTCAATCCACAGTAAATCAGACTTGCAACTGCAGTTGAGAAAATACTGTGTAATTCACATCTGTCAGATGTTGTGTAGATTTGTAAAGTTTTAGCTGCTTAAAACAAGACAAGTGTTACAACCAAGGATGTATGAATTGTGTTCTGAAGACCTGTGGCATAATCAAATTTGGTCTTGGATTCTCATTTTTGAGAATATAGTTACATCAAAAAGCTACATCAAAATTAGAAATTATATAAAAAATGGTGAATTTGTCATTCCTTTGAGCAAATATAGTTCTCAAAGGAAAAACAGCTAAGGCTTTGCAGGTATCTATAGGTATTTTCTTTTAATAATCTCTTTCTTGGAAAGACCTAAGCTATTTTGGTTTAAATATTAGCATCATTCCTATGCATCGTCTATGGGTAGAGACACACAGGAAATATAACCAAGGTTAAAGCTCCAAAAAGGTTAGGAAAAAACCAAAGCCTCCCTTTGAAAAATGTCCGATAAATTTATTGCAAGTGATGTTAACATCATCCATTCACAAAAATGTTTGTATGAATGGCATTCAGAAAATGTGCAAAAAGACTTCACATGACCATCGAAGTTGTGTCCTAGGTTTTACTTCATACTAGAGCATCTCAGCATCAATCAGTTTACCAGCATGAAGAGAACCCTAATGATACATGACCTTATCTTGAGTTTCCTGCCCTCTTCTGAAGTAAGAAGTAAGCTCTATGTGACAGATCATAGCAGACTGATTTAAATACATAATACATAACTTGTGTATACATCACTTTATTCCCTACAGGCTTCAAACATAGTTGGACCTATTTTAAAATATTTTTGCCCTCAGGTGGGACTTGAAAACACCAAATGTAGCTATTCTACGTAAGACTGCTGAAGTAAACACAGCATATAAAACCTAATGTCATACTCGTGATCTCCATGTTTTGAAGCTTCTTCCATATAATTGCCAAAATTCCACTGGAATTTTATACCTCTGTCTCTTGGCAGCCTGTGGACTTTGAGGTTATAATTTCTCCCAAAAATTGAATGTCTTGCGTTAGTCAAAAAAGGATAAATAGTTATCTCTCAACCACATCTCACCTGTGGAATAATGTTAAGATTTCCACGTAGGTCATGGAGTCCAATAGTTGATATATCAATTCCATCAATAATTATTTTGCCTTCATATCCCTCCAGAACTCTAAATAAGCAATTTGTGAGTGTTGATTTACCAGCTCCTGTTCTTCCAACAATTCCAACCTGAAGCAGAAGGTTTTGATAGAGACTGTAACTTTCCATGATACACATTTTAAATGAAAAATGATATAGATATAAAGAATTATAGGATACAGTGAATTCAGTTGCACAGCTCCCAGTCCAGTTCTCTCAGAAGCTGTACAGCCCATGCCTGGTTCAGTAGGAGACCTTTCTATTTCCTCTCCCTTTTGTTCAGCACTCCTCAGCTCAAACTAATGACTTAAAATAAGTCTCACCTGGTGTTTCTTGATCCCAAGCCCAATGTTGATCTGCACTAACCTGGCAGCCTATTTCTCTGCAGAAACATTCAGCAAAGTGGACAAGAGGTTTAACTTAAAATTTGGATCTTCTTCTTTAGAACTGCCAAATTCATAAAACATTACCTCAGTATCTTACAGGTATAAGAATTTCTATATATTTCTATAAAATACTTTTCCTTTTCTCATTTGTCTTTTCTTTACTCTCTTCTCAACTTAACATCTTCCTTGTTCAACACCATCTTGCTGCATTTAGTATTGGAGTCTCCTTACCTGAAATATTTTTGAAGTAGAAGGTTGGGAAACAGGATTTTATATCCCTGATTTATTTCTTATTACATACAGTACCTTCTCTTTACTCTGTGTCTGAAAAGAAATTCCATTCAGGGCTAAACCAAGATCCTTCCTGTACTGAGCCTTGTAGTTAACAAACTCTATAATTCCTCTATCAGGCCAGCCCACTGGTGGTCTTTTAGACAATATCCACGGTTCCTGGAATTAAAAGATGAACATGGGAGAAGAGTAATAGAGAATGAAGAGATAAAAGAGTCCTGCTCCCAAGGGCTTTTATGCCTCTGTGCTTGACATGGGCACTACTTTCAGAAAAGCACAACAGCCAAGGCAGAAATGTCTCCCCAGACATGAGGTGAGTAAGAGCTATGGGTCAGACAGGCTTCTCTTCCTCTCTTCCCTTTTTCAAATGCTCCTCTTAGTTGCACATAGCACAGAGAGTTCACCTGAGCTGCAGCTATATTAGTCTGACTACAAAATCCACTGCTACGTAGGATGACAAAAAATTTACTGGTCAAAATAGGAACAAAACTGCTATAAAATTACTATAAATGTAATGAAGAAACGACATATTATTCTCAAATAAAAATCCCAAAAACCCCAGAAAATATTTAATAGCAATTACCTGCTATTACCACTCACCAATATTAAAGTCAATCTAATTGGTCATTTTCTATGCACAGAAATGAAATATTCAAAATGAATGCTAAGCATTCAGGAAGAATGCTCACCTCTTTATCCACTGTTGCATATTCACAAATTCTTTCAATTGAAATTGCATTGGTCTCGATTTCACAGGCTCTACGCACCCAAACATTTAGAATCTGAATCACCTAGGGAAATAGGTACAAAAACAGAAACAAAAAATTTGACTCTACTAGAATACAGCACATTAATCAAAAACTTACCCTGAACTTAAACAACTCGTAAGCTGGATGCTTAATCAGAGAAGCCAAAAAATGGACAGAATATATTGGCTCATCACATGAACCAATGGTTAGAAAATCCCTGAGCTCAGTGTTCCTCTCAGCACTTCTTGTCTGCTTTCAGACTGCCCAAGGGTTGTTGTAATTTGCACTGATGTAAAAGCTCCAGATACTGGAAACTACTTCAGGATCATCAGCAAGTGTGCAGTATTTGTATGAAATGTTGAAAGGAAAAACATATATGGCTCATGTTGTGTTTACAATTATTGTACTATTCCCTAGGTAAAGCAAGACAGCAATGCAAACAATGGATTTGTAATGGAGCTATCTATCGGCTCTGCCAAATTTGTCACCTTCAAGCGCTGGGGATGCTTCTGCAGACAGAATCATCATAGAATGGCCTGGTTTAGAAAGGACCTTAAAGATCACCTCGTTCCAAACTCCCACGGTACCAATTCTATGGTTAAATATTCCCACTTCTATAGGAAAAGAGAGAGCCAAATCAATTCCCAGGGTCAGCCTTTTGGAAATGTTGTTTGCAGCTAAAGAAAGAACTGTGTCAGTTGGACAACAGATGAAGGTGAAAAACTGTGACTGTCATCACCAAGGACAGGACGAGATAAAGGAGATTGTTCTATCTCTGAAGAACAGCAAATAGAACTCTCGTGACGTGGGTGGGGTGTGGATATGCCATGACAGATAATTGCCTCTATATTTTTAAAAATTTTTATTCATTAGTATCTGTCAGCAGTGTTTCTGAAGCTCTTACCACAGTGAGAATCTGGACAACACTGGCTCCTAAGCATCACAAGATTAAAGAAAACTGGATGCTTAGTTTCTGTCTACATAATACTTAAGATTTTTTCTAACTAGCAACTTATCAATAAAACTTACCTTATCTAAGACACACTTCAAATATGTGGTTCTCATATATTACCTTTGCAAGGGCAATGCCGAAGTAAATTATTTTACTGAACTTTTAAGTAAACATTCCTACATAACATTCAGTAAGTGAACAAGAACAAGGAATTAAATATGAAGTATAGTTGTACATGACTATGCTGCTTCTTTGGTTTAACAAAACACTTAAAAATAAATAAACTACTTTCATTAACTTGATTTTTAAATATGTTTTGATAATTATTATTCCATTTACATTCAAAAGTGGAAAATAATTTATCATAAATTTCCCAGAATTTTAATGGAATTAAAAGGGAAACTGCCCTGCCCAAGGGATGTGGTGTCTTCGATGCCTCCATGTATATTCACCTACTCAACTTCATTATAATTCTCTTTTCATATGCAATGTGGTAACAGCAAAAATTTATACTATTACTTACATTTAGAGCATAGGATATTGATAAACCCACTGTAGAAGAACTCACTGTATTTCCAGACAGTGCGACAAACAATGCAGCAAAGAACACCATTAAATTTCCCAGAAACTCGAGCCTGACAGATAGCCACCTGTAGTAAATCAAGGCAAAGAAAAAATGGAATTACCCACCAATTTTTTTATAGCCTATTGAACTCTGAAATCATTATATTAGCAATTTACCCACTTCACAAAAGAGATAAGTACTATCATTCCCATTTTACAGATGAACTGCAGGGTCAATATGACATATATGGAACTGGTAGCACCACTAAAACCAAAATGCATGTGTCAACTCCACTCCCTCCTCATACTGCTCCCCTGCTCCTCCTGACTCAAAAAGATTCAGGTGAAGGGCTGAAAAACAGACCAGGAATCTCTTTCCTCATCTGTGACTGTAACTGCACTGAATCACAAAGGAATGTGAGGAACTGGACTTTATTTCCTTAAACCCAAGATTCCAGTCTCAGGAACTCCCTGGTGCCTGCGAGTACAGACAGCAGGTTACTTCTACATGAACTGCTGAAATATAAATTCAACTTGTTCATAAACTGGAAAGAGGAACTGTTACTTGAAATGTAACACAGTCCATGCTTATGACCTATTGGTAAACGTCTTTTTTTTTTTCTTCTTTCTTAAAATATTCTCATCCCAGACAGCATATGCGTATTTTCTATAAACCTGCTAGTTTCTGGTAGATCAAGAAAAAATCCTAGTGCTTAAACTTGATCTGTGCATTCATTACAAAGAGTGGTGGATAAATTGCTCTTGTCACCGAAACACAGAAGGTGCCAAGTTGGAAGGGATCCACAAGGATCATCGAGTCCAACTCCTGGCCTGGCACAGGGCCATCCCCAAGAATCCCCCCATGTGCCCAAGAGTATTGTCCAAACACTTCTCTGTTTCTCAGTGGCTTTACTCTGACTAAAGCTAAGCAGTGACTTGTGGAATTCCACAGAAGAAGGTTCAGCCACAAACGCAAACCTGCTGTCAAGTACCTGTTTGAGATGAGGTTGTTGTAGACACAAACGAAGTTCTCATACACAACATCGTTATTTTTCCTAATGAATCTCTCCTGGTGGCCAAATGCTCGGATTGTTGATCTCCCTGCCAGAGTCTCACTGAAGTGGGAGATCACTGGGGACTGTGATGCTCCTGCCAGACGTTGGATTTGCCGGGAACTCGCTGTGTAGTAGCGCTAATGAAACAGCACAGACAGGTTCCAGTTAAGGATTCTGATAAGCAATCCCTTTAAATTTTCAATATGGAAAAAGCTGAAAGTGTCTACACAGAAAAAAAGTATTCACAAACAGTATAGAAAAAACCCTACTGTCTCTTGGGACACACCAACATTGTAATGATGACATAAGTGCAGTATATAAACTACTGGCAAGGTTAAAATAAAATAACATTATCTCCAAATTCTATAGAAAATGTGCTGTACCACAAGAGGTAGATAACAACCAAGATTTCAATATAACTTTCAAGTTAAAATATCCTGCATCTTTCTCAGATGCAAGTCAGCCTTTATTTCTTCAACTTCTACATTTCAACTCCACAGCAGAGACCAAATCCAGGCACTCTTTTCCTTCCTCTATAGTGTGATTTTAAGAATCTTTAAGCTCTTTAATCACCATACTTTGAGCATCAAGAAACAGAGATGCAGCCATTAGTCTTCCTGAAACATTACTTCTTGGGTTTTCAGTCGCATAACTGACACACTAAAAAAAGTGCATAGGTAGCTTAAGCATCATTCTATGCTGTTTTAGGGTTACCCTTCAACTTTTAATTTTCACTACTGTATGCACCTCACTTCTTCAGGTAACTTCATCAGATTTCTTGCTGGGATCTATATCCATATTGCATCTTCCAGAAAAAAAGCAAAGTATGAAAAGAAACACGTAAGTTGTTAAAATTTCCCAAGCATTGCAGGATATATTCAGGAAGTATTCAAATTTCCTTTCAAGAAGCCTTAAGACATTTTCTGATAGTAATTTCAGATGTTTTGTATATATGGATGCATTTTTTTTCACAATTAAAAATAATTTGAGCCTTGATTGTTTTAGACATCTCATACACACACATCTAGAAATCCCTATAAAAAACAATGCACTTACTTGGATAGTAAAATAAAAGTATCCCAGGGGAATAACTACCACTATGAATAGGGGTGAGGCAGATGTGATAACCAGAATGGTTCCAATAACCTCCAGTGTAAAATTCAGCCACGTTCGCAGGTAGAAATGGAAACAGACATCCACTACAAATAAATCCTGCAACAGAGAATCAAGATTTTCTGAGTAAATTCCACTAAAAAATTTGAGAAAGCATCCTTAAAAAATGGAATAAAACTAAAGTATCTTCCATAAACACTAACAGGATTCCCCTGATTATATCCTAACAAAATATGTATTCATGTGTTATTTGCCTAAAACCAAAATAAACTGAATGGCTTTTGGACTACTCATGGTAGTAGGACAGGCTCAGAGTGTTTTAAGTCCACAAGACACAGCTCTTGCTATTTTGCTACTTAATACTTTTTAGCTTACAAAAAGCATCAGACTAAAAAGGAGGCCAGGAATTAAAATCCTAACTCCTATGTTCTCCTGGTAATAATTTTAGAAGTGTACTGAAATATTACTCTTAGTAATCTCTTAGTGTACATGGTAAAACTTCTTCAAACCCACTTCATAAAGTATTGCTACCAAAGACTAGGGGCTTGAGTGAAACCTAAGTCAACTGATCTTTCAGTGTATTACACGACCACTCTTGGGTCTGTTCTAGAGAACACCATCAGCAGTCACTGTGCTTCAAGTAATTCGTAATGCATGGCAACAATCTAGGTATGATGAGAGTGGGAATTATTAAAAGTTGTAGTAAATAACACCTGCTGGTGTATTAGAGATTCCAATTAAAGCCAAAGCAGTACAAAAATAGAAAATAACATTCACTTCAAGTCAATATACCTCTGAGAATGTGAATTTAATGTATTAGCTTGGACAATAACATTTGAATGTGACGTGCAATACGCCACTGAAGAAAAAAAGTATTTTTCAACAGACTAAGTTTAGCTCTGATAAGTCAGTCACACTGCAGGAATGGTCTTTGAGGAATGGCCTCCTAATAGAATCTTGGATAGGGTCTAAACAACTTCCACCAATAACATGTTTTGATGGCTTTTCAAGAAAATAGCTTGAGACAGTTCTTTATCTGCCAAAACTTGCAGTACTTTCATATCACTAATGTTTTATCAATAATAAATTACAACTGAGTATGGGTGTATGTGACACGGACCCAGACTGGCAGGGAATCGGAGACTTTTATTCAGAGAAACAAGCTAGTTTGATACACTTCTTCAAGACCCACTATTTCCTTATATGGTATTTTTAACTATGCAACCTATCACACATTGCCATGTCAGTAATACACTTTCTTAGTATCCTTATATGGGGGTGATCACACGCTGCCCGTCCAGCAGCTTCCAGCAGGCTCGTCTCCATAGGGCTCTGCCCTGAGGCATCTCCCTCCCCCAAGGTCAGGCAGAGACAAGCTTCTTTGTCCTGTCATGGCGTTCTGCAGGCACATCCCACAGCCTGCAGTTCAATTCCATCCTATCTCTTCCCACAACTGAGTCACTCAGCTATATTTTGATAAAACTGAAAATATGTGTAAGTTTTCCCTTTACCTTTGTGAATCTACTGATGATCTGCCCAACTGGGTTGGTTTCAAACCACTGAAGAGGAAGGTGCAAGACGTTGTCTAAGAGCTGATGATGCAAGGCCCGGGAAGCAGACAGGGAGCCCCTGGTGAGCACATAGGCACCACAGCAAACCAGAAGCCCTTGGGAAGGGATAAATCGAAAGACAAGATGAATGGCTGGGGTGGGAAAGGGGATGGAGCTTGTTTCTGTCACTGTTCTCTACCACAGTCAGCAATCCAACAGGCGTACTTCCTCTCTCAGTTTTACAAATATACATATTTGCATTTTGTTGATACATCTTACTATTTGGTAAGAATGTTTTTCCTGTCATTCTCTTCTGCTAACATACCACTGCATACCAATGCTGCTCTCAATGAGATGCCAACAGAACTTCATTATGTTACACTAGGATGTTCCCAGAATTCACAAAGTATCATTAAATTAAACATTTTTTTCTCTACATATCTGTATATTTGTGCTCTTCCCAGGTTTAACTATGATACTGTGTTGCACACCCTAAAACAACCAGCATTATTTCTTCACCAAAACATTCAGGCAGATTAAACTTAGCAAATGGTGAGAAAACAGTCATAAATGCTCATCCTTGCCTTGAATGAATCCCAGGAGCCCATAGATACCAAGTTTATAGTTCTGTGATTGTTTCCATTCTGTGAAATCACTAACTTGTGCTGTTTCTGCAGTCCAGCTGCTAAGCCATAGATTCTGACCAATGGCCAGTGCATTCTGGCCTATAGAAGCAGCTATGGTCAGCCACATCCAGCGCCAGTTGAAGGCTTGCAGGTATTTCAAAACAACCGACATTTTCATCTAAAAAGAAAAAAAAGAGAAAAACACATTAAAAAAGAGGAGTTACTTGTAAAATGATTACCATTGTTGAAGGTAAATATATATTATATAAAGTGAACTGGATATATTAAATTCAGTATCAATCTAAAGAATTTCTTAATTAAATGTGATAAATTAGGTATATAAAATCAGGCTGAGAAAAGGTTTCCTCTCCCACTAGAATGTTCTTTAATGATACATAGACAATCTTGCTTGCAATACTTTCCAGTGTCAGACTTCTACATATATAGATTATACAAAACAAAGAAAAAGAAAATAAAAAAAACCCAACCAATGAACCAACCAAGTGTGTGATTCCTGGCTGTTTGTATGGAGCAAATCTTACCCCATCAATGGGAGCAGAAACTTTAGAATTAGCACTCTGGGCTTCTGCACCCAATGAAATTAGTGTCAGCAGGAGAAAGTTCTCATTCTCGGTACAGATAAGGACTAATGGGGTCAAACTGATCTAGGCCACTTAAAAGGCAGAACAGGTAGAAGCAGGTTCGTGGATTTCATTACAATGTCTGGAGTGAAATGAGCTGTAGTTGCCACAAACTGTTCTGTCTCTTCTGTAAACTCACTTTTTTCCAAGCACTTATTTCTACCACCTTGCTAGAAATTCCTACTTTCTTCACCCCTCCACCCCACTGCTCTTATTTCAATTAAACTATAGCCTCCCAGGAAATTTTGACCTTCACTACACTGTTTCACTTGTTCTCTTCCATCTCTTTAGCAAGTGGCAGATCTTTTTAAAGGAGACTGCAGAAAGTGTGCTTCAAACATAAGATAATCCTGCAGCATTATTACCATACAAATTTTCTAGTCTGTGCTCTAGCACAAAACTATTTAAAATTCCTAAGACAGAATGTTTTTCCAACAGTGGTAAAAGCTTTTTTCATATTCTTTCTGAAATATGCAAAACTAGATGGACTACGATGTAATAGAAAAATACAGCCAGTAGCAGATCAGCAAAACAGAAGATCTCGGACTACACACTTAAAATTTGGTAAAAACCTGTAAGGTATTATTTTAAATTCAGTAAAGAGATGTAAGAAACAAAAAACTGCAACTGCAAAAGAAGGCATTTTTATTAAAACAAACATCAAAGCTTTTTCTATCAGTGATACTTACACCACCAGCAGCAACTTTTTCTCTGTTGTTAGTGCGTACTTTCCAGTGATCAGAGGAAGAGCTGCAAACAAGAAACACTTTCAAATCATCTTATGAATCATCAAAAAATACATGCATTTATTGCTAAGCAAAAAAGGATACTATAAAATCACATAAATTTTTCCTGATTAACATACATTGGTTCCCACAGCGAAGCAGCCCATGAACTGAACCCCTAGAATGTGGCACATTCACTGGATTTCTTTTGTATAAAGGGAATCCAGAAGATGAGCTCCAGACTCACATGTTGCAGCCAGCTGCTAATGGGCATTCAGGCTTAACCCATGTTTCCACAGCAAAGCATGGTGGCACAGCCTTCAGCACTTGGGGTTGTCCTAGCATTGCATCAGTTAAGCAGTGGCTCGGGGCTTTTTAATACCTACTCTTTGTGTTTCAGCAGCCCTTTTTGTTGCAGACTACTGCCCAGCTGACCCTCTTCCTTTGGAGAACTCCCTACAGTGGAAAAAAACCAGAAAAATATTTTCAGGATTATACCACGAGTAGATACATACAGCACAAGAAGCCAAAAGTGAAAAGGGCTTTTTTTTCAGCTATAATTCTGTAGCAAAATGTAGACAGGAATGCTCTAAATTTTCCAGCAATTATTTTACTCATTTCCAGGAAAGGAAGGAATATACTGAGAAGCTGGAATGAAAAGTAAAAATACTAAGCAAACACAGTAGACAAATTTTCTCACCTTCCACTGAGTTTGTCTCTTCACTTCTACGCTCTGCACTGAAGACTTGAACAAGCTCAGCAAAATTAGCTCTCCTTGAAACGAGTTCTTGGTAGGTTCCCGTTTGACTTATTCTGCCCTCTTCCATCACTATTATTAGATCAGTGTGAGGTAGGAGGGTGAGGTTATGGGTTACCAATATACGAGTCTGAAACACAACATTTTCTATTTTGCCATTTAATATAAACATTTACTAAAAGCAGATATTCTGGTATGATAGCTGGAATAATATAATGGAATTCTGCTGTGGCTTCTCATTTATTTGTCTACTTTATTATTATCATTATTATTGTTGTTGTTGTTATTTATTGCCTACTTTGCTACATCACTCTTTTAATTGCTGATTGTAATGTCAAACTATAAACTTATAGCTACTTGCTATTACTTGTACTTACCTGTTTCTTAATGTTCAATGTTCTTCACCTGTTCCCTGCTCAGGAATGGCTTAGAATACATTTCAAATAAAAGAATTAGATACTCCAGCTTTTAATATACTACATGTAGTTTGACAGCCTCAGTATTAAAACCTGCTTACATGTCTACCATTACTGGAGTTCTTGCTTCTGCCAGATACTTATAAGCCATGGAGCAGGTAAATTAAGAACAGGGAGAAGAGAAAGAGGAAAAGACAATTGTGAAGTAAGTCATGTTGACCCAACAGTAGGTATTTCCTGTTAATACATGTGTTTTGCAGGCAGCAGTGGGAATAATCTGTACTCATAACACTGAGGTTTTAACAAATCTTACCTTCCCACATGAACGGTTCTTAAATGGGAGAATTTATTCCCTCAGATTCCACTTTCCCTTAAGAACTTCTTTGTTCAACAGGAAGCCTTTTATTCTGTAACCTGTACTGGCTGTACCCTGTACTGCTTTTTGTTTAGCCTCTTTATTCAGAATAATTGTCATCAACCTGTTAGGTAAGAGATGAGCTTTTGCAGAATGACTGTAAAAAAGCAGTTCATCCCCAATTTGAAAGGAAGCCATCCTATGTTACCTTGCTTTTTAGGAGACCTGAAGGGCCAATTAGCTTCTCAAAAAGATGTTTTCCAACATGTACATCTACAGCAGACAGGGGGTCGTCCAGGAGATACAAGTCAGCATTGCTGTACACAGCTCTAGCAAGGCTCACTCTCTGCTTCTGCCCTCCACTTATATTGACACCCTAAGAAAAGAAAGGCAAAACAATCCACATTTAAATAGGAAATACTAAAGAAGACCTGTAAATCATACTCAGTCTTGGCATTAATTTTCTCAGATAATCGAAGTCGATTTTATACTAGACATGAAAATAGAAAGGTAACATTTGGATTTCCAAGTAATTAGACCAAAGCTTGGGCTCTGTTGATTATTCCCATACCAAAATAGGCAAATGCAAGGTTACTTTGGAAAATTAAAAAATAACTTTTATTTACAGTCATACAGGCATTTTTACAGTATAGAGGAAACCCTGGAGAACAGGACAGGGCAGATGCAAACTTCTATACAGAAAAAAGCGATTTCCAAAATTATTAAGAGTTCAGAACTTGAACAGAATTTCAGTTCAAAGTAAGTGACCTGAGATGGGCAGGATTTACTTGGCTGAGCACTGATTAGTCATCAGTGTCAATTATCAAACAGATAATCATAAAACCATAAAAGCCATAACTTATTGTATAATTTCTGACACCTCAAATTCTCACCCTTTCTCCAATCTCTGTTTGATCTCCATTCGGTAACTGTTCCAAATCTGGCAGTAAAGCACAAGACTCTAAAACAAGTTCGTAGTATGGCCTGTTTAGATTAGAACCAAAGAGAATATTTTCCTGCAAACTGTCATTTTGAATCCAGGCCTGCTGAGAAACATATGCCACTGAACCCTAAAAAGAATTAGAAACAATTTTCTTTACTTGGGCTTTATGAACATAAAAACTAGCATTCAAAAATAAATTTGAAATTCTAGCTTTGCCTCAAAGTAACCACTAATTCCTCCCAAAACCCGAGCACTATTAAAATTTGTCATCAATGATTTGAGCATTGTTAAAATTTTTATTAAGTCAGGTAATTTAAACAATCTGCTGAATATTACACTATAACAGCCTGCCTAGCATTATCATAAAAGCACACATGATTTTGAATAAAACTGACAGTGCTGGGACATATATAGAGCAAAGTTTTCCAGGGAAAGATCACAGTGACAAACAGGCATCCATTGTAATATGGATGCTATGCAGGGAACTGGGTCTGTAATAGGTAGACATCAAAATACAGTTTGATGGTCTGTGTTTTTACATAACATGATTTGGAACATGTCAGCTTTAGAATTTAAGATTACAGGATAGAAACAATAACTGGAAGTGCTCCTAAATATTTTCCTACAATAATCTACATGCTCTCTGAAAATCTATTAATTACTTCTGCTTAACTGAGGTATTGAGAAGTGGAAAGGCCAGGGGAACATAGACAATCTTACTCTTCTCTGAACCGTTCCTTCAAGTTTCTCCATTTCTCCAAGAATAGCAGAAAGAAAAGATGACTTTCCAGATCCAACCTGTCCCACAACAGCAACTAAAGAGCCTTCAGGAATGCTGACACTCAAGCTGGAAGTATTAAGGAAGACAAATTAGTTATCCTCTCTGCAAATACTCCCATCATGCATGGGTTGTGGTCACTGTAAGAGAAAACGACTGTATTACTCTTGGAATTATGAGACATTAGTATTCAATATCTTTTGACCATGTACCATTTCAAGAACTGCAATAAGGACTTCAAGGATAAATTTACTTGTCTGCAAGTTAGAGGATGCTGAAGGCAGCTCATACCTGGCCCCTATACTGCAGGCTATGGTGGCTGAGATATGGATGCTCACTGCCACGTTACGGAAAGTTTCCCCCACCCCAGAGAGGAACAGGGTAAACACTGTGGTGGGAGGGTTATACTGGGTAGGTTTTAACCTCTTCCGTTGCCTTAGTAAAACTGAACAGCTGTACAGAGCTTATCAAATAGGTTCTCCATTACACCCCTGGACCTGGTTATTTCATTTCCTTACTAACCCTCCAAAGAGTTCATTGCACAGCAGTTTAAGCATAGCTGAATTGACACTTAAGAAACACCTTGTTAAGAAATGACAAACAAAATGAGGGATGGTTTCAGGCAAGAGAGAACCACTGTGAGAAAAGCAAACTTCTTGCTAGTTAGTTTTTTCTGAAGGAAACCACAGCCCAATTTTTAGATTAGTATTCAATGCAAGGCTGCATAAGCTACCTTAGCCTACTTGCAGGCAATACAAAATGCTACACCAACAAAAGGGCATCTTCCCAGTTAATTCTCCCCAAAATGAAATTCAGGAAAAATTGACAAGTTAAAAATTTGTTGCACAGACTTTCCAGAGCACCCTGATCACATGGGATACCTTGGAAACAATACCTCATGTTCTTTTTGGTATGTACCATCATGAACCATCTGAATCAGAATACATCAAAGCTGACCAAATCTCTACAAACATCACATTCTGCCAAATGAGCTCATAAAAATAAGTAACAAATATCTTACTTTTTCAGTATTGGCAGGCCATTTTTTTCCCAGCAGAAAGAAGCACCAATAAAACCAACAGCATGATCTGTTGCAGTAAAGAAAACAGAGCAAAGAGTTGCTTATCCATCCCCTCAATTGCATTTCTTAATGATCTTCCACGTAAAATCAAGACCAATTAAATATTAATAACTACTGCTTACTTCCACTGTAGTTCATACTGACATCCTCGGGGTTAAGATCTTCAGCAAACAGAAAATCCTCTAAACGGCTCAGAGAAACTTTGGTCTACGAAATGAACACAAGTATATATACACACACACACATATATATATAATATTTATAACATGCACGTGCTCCCTAAATGTTTAAATATTATTTTAAAAGTTTTAGATAATATAGAAAAACATATTCCTTGTCTTATTTGAAGCCAGACATAAAAGGTGTTTAGGTGTTTAAAAAATATTTTCCTTAAAGTACTAAGCAATCTGAAGTGATCAGGAAGCGTATTTTTTTTTTCCTGAGGATCTACTGCTGTGTAGTTCTGACCCAACTGGCTTGTTTTCATAAACCTGTGGTTTAGCCTTTTTTTTTTTTGGTCAAGAAATAGTGAACAATAACTGTTTCTTCACAGAATGAAGACAGACAACATTTTGCTATGAGTACATTCATGAGCAGCTCGTATGATATAACCATACAAGAGTGTTAAAATCTACAAGTTCCCAACTCAGGTGGCAACCCTACTGCTGTACCACTAGGCCTGAAGGTTGCTGATACGGGATCCTCAGCAGCTCTATCCTTTTTTCTCCACTTCCTTCAGTGGTGACTCGACAAAAACTGTATTTGTAGAGTCCACCACAGGTCTCCCCTACTTGGTACCAAGGGCTCCAATATCTAAGAGTGGCTGAGTGATTTAGGCTTGTGCAGCCCAAATTGTTCATGCTTTATCTTCTGTGGACTATGGAAGAGAGGTTGAGAGAGTAAGAGCAGAAGCTGAGTCTAGCCAACTGAAGGAAGAAAAGCGAGAGACAGAAAGCTCAGTCACAATTAGGTGTCCTACCCAATTTTAATTCTACTTTAAAGACTGAGAGACATTCTTTAAACGGCCTCCATGCTTTGCATTCCAATAAAAATATGTGCAGTTTCACCTCAATAAAATGTAACTTAAAATAATTAAGCTACTTAATCACTCACAGAATGGCTGAAACACGACAGAATACAAAATGAGCCTTTTATAGCACTTGTTCATAGTAGGTTTACCTGAGCTACAGAAGAGATCACAGATGGTAAATCAAACAAAGGATGTCGCAAAATGTTGAATAAAGAAATAGATGTGAACACTTTAGTTGCTGTTAAAACATTCTCTTTGTCCAGATAGAAGAAGACTCCAAATGTAGCCAGTGAGACCTTTTAAATAAAAAAATGAAAAAGATACATTAAGAAGCAAAATTACATTATAACTAAAATTTATATACAGATACTATTTTTGTTTTCCAGAGAACAACTGGTCTTACACTATTAAGATTGAGGAATACAAGGCATTAAGTGCCTCAGTCTTTCCCTCAGCCCTTGTCACTGTGTTTCCTTCCCATTCAATAAAGGGTGGAGATTTCCTTTAGTCCCCCTTTTGTTGTTGATGTATTTATACAAATATTTTATTGTCTTTTATGGCAGTAGCCAGATAAAGTTCTATTTGGATCTTGGCCCTTCTAATTTTCTCTCTCCCTCACGACATCCTTGTAGTCCTCTTAAGTTGCCTGAGTCTTCTTCCAAAGGTCATAAACTCTCTTTTTTTCCCCCAAGTTCCAGCCAAAGCTCTCTGTTCAGCTCATCTTTTAGCACACGGGGATGGCCTATTTCTGCACCTTTAAGAGTTCCTTCTTTAAGCAAAGCTTTCATGTATTCAGAGTTCAGTGTCTGAGAAGAAATAGCTAAAAAATAGAGATTGAAAATGCACTCCCCTAAAACCTAAAAAAGGAGTATAAAGAAGGTAGTTGATTTCTGTGCAAAAGAAACAGTATGATTAAAGCAGTGCAAGAGCTTCAGGAGCTTTGGGTTTGGTTTCTGACTTTCTAACACAGGTCAATTCATAATCTTTCTCCTTCTTCTCTAGTCATACACATAGCATTAGAACCTGAAAATTCAAATATATTGTGTTGAGAAATTTAATGTTTTGAGGTACTGTGAGGCAACATTTGTGACCGAGCCAGCTGCTAAAGCAACAGGGAACATGAGAAACATCTCTGCAAAAATTTATAGTTTTATAAAACCAACCATGAAAGGAATACACGTCAAGGTCAGCATGGAGTAAGTTGTCAGATAGCCAGATGACTTCAAAACATCCACCTCACGTTCTCTAATCCTCATGACCTTCCTTTGATAGGCAGGTTCCCATGCATAAAGTTTCAGGATCTAGACAATCAAATAAGCACATTTTAATACCACAAAAAAGCAGTGACAATGCTTCAGATATTAACTTAATATCCATCATTTTTAAGTATTCAGCAATGCCAAACTACAAAAATCTGAATGTTTTACAAATGAAAGCAGACCTGATGTAACTCTAAATTAGGTTGTTCTCATGGGAGATATACTCTAGACACTCTTAATTCTTCAGATTTCAGTATGTCCCTTACGTATCATAAAGGACAAGCTGGTTTCAAAACTGGCAAAATAAGTAAAATAAGACAACTTTTCAAAGTGCTTTTCTTCTATGCTACAATCTCGCTTTGCTAAAGGTTTTCAGACATCTATTAACATATTTTACACTCTCATTAAAATGTGGTAGTAAAATTCATGCATCATGGCTAGGAAGCTTTTCAAATCATATTAAACCAGTAAATATTTTCCAAAAACCCTTTAAGCACATTATGCTAAAACATTTTCTCTTTAAACTTTTATTATTGTCAGCTGAAGTACTACTCGTAAAACTTCAGTTTTAAAATAACTTACATATCTTTATATAAATATATAACAGTAATAATATAATAATAATATCTTTACAACCAAGCCCCTTATTAGTTGTGGCATTACCTTTATTCCATGTAATATTTCACTTAGTAGCTTGACTTGTTGATCAGAATACTTCATTTGGCTTTTCTGGTTAAAGGATAGCAATGTTTTAATTTTTCAGTGAACAAATGTATTTGGAAAGCAAAACATGCAGTGTTCTGGAGGCAATAAATACCTTTAATACTATATTTACCTTGATGAAAAGCACACTAGTACTACAACTAGAGCATTTTCAGATATATATTTAGTATTAAAAAAAATCATTAGAGAGCACAAAGGATTAAGTACATTAAAATAAATATTTTACCCTACAATATCATGAAGAGCCCATTTCAATTTTTGTTCTTTTTTTTCTTTATGTTGAATTAAAATTGTAACAGTTTCACCTTCCCAGGGTGTTCAGGAAATATAATATGGTTTTAATCTTCAAAATCTCTAAGCAGGTAAATACAGACTCACTAACAATTTAGTGTAACACTAAATACACACACATGAATATATGTACAATGCTATACAATATAAAACACCGTATATAGATATATGTATATATACAGGATTTAGGATGAAGCTTTCCTCTGTTATTGATTAATACATTGTTACTTGAAGAACCAAATTAACAGAGACATTCTCACTCCTATACTACACTTAGGCATTTCCGCATCTCACATTTCTAAAATAGTCATTAAGAGCCTCTTTAATGTTTTGAGGCCTATTCACATACAACAACAAGTTGAAAACTTTTAGTCCTTTGTATTTCTTCTCTCTCTCTTATCACAGCAAGGATCTAAGTGCATATGTAGTTGCTGCACCTCACACGCAGAAGAGGTGAGAGAGGTTTTTGGTGCTTTCTCAACGTCTCTAAACAGCCACAGCCTTACAAAAGAATTAATGGGGACCCAGATCAGAATTAGACAACTAATCGCCTTGATAGCAATGCAAAATTTGGGGTTGTAGTATTTTTTTCCAGTGGAAATTGTCATGGTAACAGGCAATAGAATGCCAAGAGATCTGTAGCATCAGAGGAGCAGCAAAGAAGTCAGAACACACACAGTACCTCCAGGGGAATTCCTGTAATCTCAGGACAATGTGCTAAATTTTAGTGAGCAGCTTAGCCTGAACAGGAAAACTGTAAGAGGGGCATGATCCTACAAAATCCCTTACTGAATGGAATTAGCTCATCTCCAAGAATATAGCTGTTTCCTAAATTGAGTCATACAGTGATTTTCACTAATACAAAAGTATTGTTTCAGGATAATGAAAATTTAGGTGTCCAACCTACATACTAGTTTAGCTATCAAACATAGGGCTCCCTTTCTGCAGTTACACTTCTTCCCTCGTTGAAAAAGAGCTGCAGCTTGGCACTGTTTATTTGCTTGGGGTTTAGCTTAGATGCAACAACACTATTCTAATACATGCATAATCAACCTCCCCCTTCACTCCAGTATGATGACAACTTAGCCCATCCTTATTATGCTTATTTAAATAGCTCACCTTCAGTCTTCTTACTTTGGCTGCAATGAGTGCATTTATAGGTATAACCAAAAGCAGCAGTGCAACACCTGCTAGGACCGAGGGGCCAAGTTCTTTCCAGAGGAAGACAACAGCCATGATGATCTGAAAAGGTGCTGACCACAACAGGTTCATGTTGATGGCGAGCTCCAGGAGTTGCTGAGCATCTGCTGACATCAGGTTGACAATCTGCCCAGTTGTATAGCACTGTCGTGAGGAATTTGCTAGAGTTAATGCCTGCAACCAGAAAATACAGAGGCCACAAAAATCAGCAACCTGGACTGCTGAAAGGACAACAATTAGGGCAAAGCTGAACCTGGTAAAACAGACTTTCATCTCTTCACCACCTCATATACTACATATTATGATAGTAAACATTTTTATAGGTCAGACAGCTACTTTTACTTCTACATTATTAGCACTTGCATTTCCTGTAGCTAATAACGCTGCTGCCTCAGCATACCTTATTAAAGGTGGGATAAATTATAGACAGATTTCCACAGTGGTTAGTCATCTTTTAAACATCAGAGAAACAATGAAACTACTGGGCATTGAACTCCAAAGCAATTTCACTAAAATCAGGGAAAACTGTAACCTCTGAAGGAGACAGTGTGGCAAAGTTTAGCTTCTCATATTCATGACTACTACTCAGTAAAAACGGTGATCCTGTTTTTTTCCTAGACATCCAACCCAAACAGTTTTCCCACGTCCTTCAGTAAATTTGGGACGTTAACCCATAACCAAAATAGAATAAGCTTAGTTTCTACATGTATTTCCAATATTATGTCTGTACAGGCGGCTGACAAAAAGTGTGTAATTTCAGGATTACAGTCTTACAAGAGAAATGCTGCTGAAATTCCAAATTACTATAAATAAATAATCATCAAAATACAATGCCAGTCTGTTAGTCTGTCACCAGTGTGTAACATCCTGTGTTTTGATCAGGCTAAGTAAGCATGTTGTCTTTTAACACTGTGTGTATTTCAGGTTTTGTTTTGAAAGAAGTAGAAGGACACGATTACCTTTTTGTAGATCACGCCAACAACAGCAGTTTTGATTTTGACTGCAGTAAGAATGTTGTTCCGATGGTGCAACTGATGGAGAAGAGTTTGTGAGAGAACTACAAAAAACAAGGCAATAGCATAGCCACAGGCACTCCCGTATGACCTAGGCTGGGTTTCACTGGCCACTATCATTGCTCTGAAAATAAAAGAAAATTAATTTTAAATTCCATCCATAAAATCAACAACCAACAATAAACATTTCATAAACTAAGACACTGGCAACTTGTTTAATTGAGTCTATTTTGGGTCTAGGTATGGTGAAAGATCACAATAAAATTTGATGTTAAAAATGGCAGGTTTTATCTATGTTTTCCAATCTGTTGGCTCAGAAGCAATTCTCAAATACAAACCTTGACATGCATGTGCTATTGCTGACTTCTCTGACAATGGAGTAAAAATGAAAAATAAAAGAAAGGAATTTTATGAAAGAAATTTTTTTTAAAAAGTTAGGTATTTGTACTTAGAAACAGTGTAACTATCAACCATTAGAGCAAGAGAGGAGAAAAATCTGTACGAAAATTCTGATTTTGTGTTAATAAAAGATTGTCTTAAATAACCATCAGCCATGATGTCTTCAAACAGATGTTACAGTTAACCATTTTGATCAGGATTACATTGATTCAGGGCATATTTTGGAGGTAACCAATAATTCTGTTCATTAACTCTTTTCTTTATAAACACTCAGGTGTTTGATCATCTCTTAACACGTCTGTGGTAAGCACAATTTCTAAAAACCACTTCTATCAACCTTATGGTACCAGCAACATGATACCAGCGTCACTGCAGTTTCCCATTAAACACCATTAAATATTATATATTTATGTGAGTTTTTTAAAAGTAGAGATGGAAAAAAATTGACAAAACAGAAGGAAAGTTAAGTATATTTTTTAGTCCATTTTTCTTAGCATTTGATTTTGTATTTGTGTATTAAATATTTACAAACAATATTGTGGAACTTTTACTAATTTTGTCTCAGTCCTTTAGCTATGAAATTCCTGATCTCTTTGAGCTTTCCTTCATCAGATCATTTTCAGCTGATCATGGGGAGGGAGGTTTAGATACTGGTAACCCTTTAGCTTTATTATTAATATTGCTCTTTGAACATAAAATGAAACATATTAAAAACTTACTTCATTACTTGTGGACTCATAAAAACCAGAATGTCACCTGTAACTTTCAGAAATGCAACTTTAATCAATAAATATTTAAATGTTTGCCATAATGGCAAAATCAAAGATGGCTTGTGGAAACTTGTTTTCTCTCTTTGGATGCAAGAAGCCTGCAAGATTGCAAAAATACAGAGAGAATTAAGAGAAAAAAATATTTCTGAACTTCATCCACATTTACAATATAAAATATGTAATATTAAAGTGTCCATCTAAAGCCATTGGGGTACTATCATCTGAAAAAGAACATTTCCTATAGATAAAAGAAAAGCTTTGGGGTAAGAAATGAAATCTGGTTTTATTCAGCCTGGCTAATAGTCATTCAGGAGAGGATAAATGCAATTCCTAGGGTTGCCCCTATCATCCACGAATATAATTACAATACACTTTAATCCTCAAATTATTATCACAGGTCAAAACAAAATGTATCAGAAAAAAGAGAGATAAGCTTCAATATAAATGCATTCTCATTTATAGCAGGCTTACAGCAACTTTATATTTAAGGCTAAATAACCCTTCTATAATTTCAGAGTATTTTCAGTTGTCAAGCAACAATGTTTTCAGTTTGAATTTAGCTCAAACAATTGAAAAGAGTCTTAAAAGGGCTCAAAAAAAAAAAAAGAGACTTTCTTAATCATCATAGTGATGGACAGCAAACTGATAATGGATTTCTCTACCTACCAGAAATACAGATGCAAAGAAAAGACACAGGGAAGCAGACAAGTTCAAAGAGAAAAGATAGTTTGGATAGTTTTGACAAAATGATAATTCATCATCAAGTAAAAGTCACTGTACATTCTGTACCAGTCACAGTAGATTCCCTATCACTTGAAATGTTGAAATGTAACCAGGTGTCTTTCTAAGAGGCAAGTCTGAACTTAAACCATTTGTAGAAAAATCCTACAGCCATACTAGAGATCACTGATCCCAACACTGAGGGGCCCCTGTGTCCTATAAAACGTAGGCTGTTGAATAAACAGTTCGATTTTTTAAAATCTTCTCTAGCTTCTAGATTCAACTTTAGAAAAGGATATTCCCTATTGTCAGAATTATAGCTACCATTAATCCTGGGGCAGACTTCTGGACTTCTTTTCGCCACTGCTTTTCAAAGTCACGACACACACTGTATGGTGAATCACTCTGACTGAGTTCAAACAGGTCATCCCTTTCCAATGGCTTCCTGTAGCCTAGAGATATCACTCTGAAAGAAAGGAATTAATTTAGACACCCTGAAATACAACAGGCAAAAAAAAGCAGGAGTGCACACTCAAAAAGCTAATGGTATAATCTAGTGCATATAAATACAACCTGTAATCAAAGTAATTGATGTAATCCTATTAAAGCTACCGACCAAACAGTGGAACATACTCACAGTTACCTTCAGTACACTGAAATTCACCTGAAGTAAGGAGAGCCCATGGAGATTGTCACATCTGAACAGGGAGTTCTGAAGAACCTTTATACCTCAGAATCTGTCTGTATTTCTGATTCCATACTTTTTTACAGAAAAATATACTATTTCATAAAAAGAAGAAAAAAGTGGTATCCTTATCCACTTACTATTCTGATCTGGAATAAAATACCTTTTTATCACAGGAGGGCATTATCACTGAATCCTAGAATCATTTAGGATGGAAAAGACCCTTAAGATGATATAAATAACCTAACACTACCAAGTCTACCACTGAAGGATGTCCCTAAGTGTTATGTCTACACATCTTTTAAATACCTCCAGGGATGGCAATTCACTCCATTGCAATTCATCTTCAGTCAAGGTAAACCACATTACACTGCTGGGTTTCAGCACAAATACAATGAAAATTTCCTTACAGCAGACCTTCAGCTGTTAAATTTTTCTTTTAATTAAGTGCTTTTATCCAGTTAAGTGTCAACAAAAACTAAACCTGGTCATAAAAATAGAAGGACAGGGCTGACAAATACATTAAGCCTAAAGAAACCATGACAGAAACATAGGTATTTGGAATTTTCGATAAGCATGTCAGCTTTGTGACAACTCAAAGCAAACTGTGCAATACCATTTCTGAGGTGGTGAAAACGCTAAAAGATTAATGCTGACAATGCACTCTCACTTAAAGAACATCCCAAACATCTGGGACTCAACCAGAGACACATGCAAGGACACTGGAGTGTGCATCCAGTGTCAGCTCTAATGCTCTGAGGATCTCCCTCCCTTGAGGGCTGCGACACAAGCAAACTGTCCATCTCCTCAGTGTGCACTTCCAGTGTGTGTCACTCCTGTGATGGTCTTGGGGCTACCATGGGTGCATTGTGCAGCACACAAGGCTCAGAAATGTTTTTCTGGAGGTTGCAAAACTCTGGTGGGGGTGGACCTCGCTATCCCCAAGGGTGAAGCTGTAACATTAATACAAAGTGAATTTCACGGAATCATAGAATGTTAAGGGCTGGGAATGCAACTTTGAGATCATCTAGTCCCAATTCTCCTGCAGTGGGCAAGGACATCTCCCCTAGACTAGGTTGCTCACGGCCTTATCCAACCTGAATGCTTCCAAGGATGAGGCATCCACAACCTCCCTTCATAGGTAAATAACTGAAAAAACCTTTTTTGGTTGTGGTTTTTTTTTTTTTTTTCCCTTCTCTTCTTTTGTTAGACATTTTAGAATTAGTTAAAAGATACAAAGTATAGCCTGCCTTGAAAATTTGGGTGAATACCATGACATAAAGAATGCATCAATGTCATGTAAAAACACTGCACTCACTGCAGAACTTTCCAGAAAAACTGAACATTTGTATTTTTGGTGTAGAATGCAAGGACTGGTAAATGCAAAGGTGAACTCCAAACTTCAACAGGGCCAGAGTTTAACTGAATATTCTGAATCCTTGAAACAATCTGATTGTTTTGAATCAGCTTGCTAATAGCAAATACCACTCTCAGTTTTTCTTCAGAATTAGGAATATTGAATAAAGCAAGAACCACTTTTCACATGTTTTTTTCCCACTTGTAGATTTTTGAAGTGTGTATATCATCTGGATCAAATAATTTTTCAAAGAAAAAAGTGTTAAAATTTAGTAATGGCCACAAGATATAACACACAAAATTGTTTGAAATAACACTGAACATATTAAGTGACAGGAAGTTGCAGAACTTGATAGAGTTGAACTTTCAGTTCCTATTTTTTGGTGGAAAATTTCCCAAGAAGCAGAGGGAGTTTCTGGTGTATGTGAGCAGGTGAGCGACAATAACAACTCCCATAAAACAGGGAGGAAAATGAGCATGAAATTGGCTACCTGGAAAATACCTTACATGTACTACTGAATATTTGTTCCTGGAGATCTAGAAAGTTGTTATAATGCCATTGTTAATTAATGCCATTAGATAATGTATAAAATGACTGTTACTATGTATAAAAAATACTCCACAAAATATCTGAATATCTCTAAATGTTGCCAACTTTGATTTTCGTGCAAAAAGCTACTAGCACTCTCAAGGTCAGGCTCAAGCCAGAATGATGTTGTGGAATGTAAGTGCACAGTCTACAATTCTGTGAGCATCAATGAACAATCACAACCAGTTTAATAAATTCTCACCTGCTAAACCATGAATATGTTAATTTACTGAAGAAAGAAGCATTCTCTTCAGTGTCGCATTTCTGTTCAATAAACAACAAAGGAAAAAGTATCAATGATACTTGAAAGAACAATGTTCTTGTTGGTGTTTTGGTTTTCTTCTTCACTAAACATGTAGTTTTTAGAGGATATTTATTTCTGAGCCATCAAAAGGCCTATACCTATACCAATTTTTTTTTTCGCTTGTCACCTTCTCCCACCAATACACTCTAACACAAGGTATGAAGAATGAGAGAAGTCTACAGCCTCATGAATTAATAGAACAATTTAACTGCTTTCCTTGAATTTTTGACAGTTAAATTTCTGCAGGGTTTATTTTTTTTCCCCTATTTGATAATGTACCTATTGGATGTTATCAACAACTAATACCTAAAGAACAACAGGCTCCTTTCAGGACACCCTATGAAATAAAGCACTGCTAACGTGTGCCGTGCATATAAATGAAGAGTATGAGGCTTGTGCACTGCTGCCAAATTCATAAGGCATTGGAGATAAGAGTAACAGAGGCAAACAAACACGAACTCTCCCGTAGTGCCGGAGGAATGTGTGTGTATCCACGCCCAGGAGTGACTGCAGCACACCCAAGGAGTGAGTTCTGTCCCTCGGTCGCTACCTCCTTAAAATAATGCCAGCCCAAGGGCGCAGTTGCAGCCTTTTCCAGCAGGCGCCGTGAAACACCCACCGACACAACCGGCGCTCCTCTGTCGTTTTCCACAATAATTTTTGTTGTGCTTTCAGTAAAATGCCGAATGGTTACACGATAATACTGCAGACAAATGACTGCAAACAGGCGATAAAGATATATGTCCCCCTTCCCTGACAAACACACCCGCTCCTGCACCTACGCGCCCTTATAGCACAGTGCGCTTGGCTGGGGAGGAACAACACAACCATGGTCGTGCCCATTCCCTGCTTAAACCCTGCTCCTGTCTCTGTCTGCGGCCAGAAGATTATTCCCTCCTTATCCATGCAAAGGATACACCCCTGGACACATCAGCTGCGTTTTTAGGGGACAGACTAGCAGGCATCCAACCCGGAATCCCGGCGGGTTTGAGGCGGCCGTGGGAGGAAGCGGGCACCGCTCGGGGTCCCGCAGCCGCTTCGAGCCCCACCGAGAGCCCTTCTCCTTCCTCCTCCCTCCTCCCCGGCCCTGTCACCTCCTTTCCGGGACCCAGCGGCTCGTAGCGGCCCCACCACTGCCCTCGGGAGGCCGCCATGGCTCCGGCAGCGCCGACCGGGAGAGGGAAGGGGAGGGAAGAGGAGGGCGGTGCTGCCGCCGCTGCCTCGCCTCAGCCTTGCCCGGGGCGCTCCTCCCGGCCCCGTCGTGTTCGCCAGCCCCGGCACCTCGTGAGTGACCCTGTGGCAGGAGCCGAGGGAACGGCCTGGAGCTGAGTCGGGGGAGGTTTAGGCTGGATATCAGGAGAAGGTTCTTCACCCAGAGGGTGACTGGGCACTGGAAATGGCTCACAGGGACGTGGGCACAGCACTAAGGCTGACTGAGTTCAAGAAGTGTTCGGACAACGCTCTCAGGCACAGGGTGTGACTCTTAGGGATGGTCCTGTGCAGGACCAGGAGTTGGACTCGATGATCCTGATGGGTGCCTTTCGGCTCAGCATATTCTGTGGTTCTGTGGTTCTGTAGCTGTTGTATGCATAACACGCTTCAAAAATAATATGAATCCTGAACATTCCTTTTTTAATAAAGTTCAAATATATGAAAATTTCTCTCAAATAAAAATAGAAAACAAAAATGATTAATCCAGTTATCCAGTATTAACATGTCTTTTTCTTGACTTGTGGCCACGCTCTCTTTGTCTCCTTTTGTTATCTTTGGTACTTCGTGTGTCATTGTCACAACTCTGCCATTTTCTCATTCTTTCAGAGAGTCTTTCATCCACCTGGTGCCCTTCACATTCACTTGAATGTGGCAGGGCCAATTCAGGAGAGCTCTGTGCAATCTTAACATTTGCACCTTGATTCTGGTAAGGACAAAACTGTAGATTTGGGGGCAGTGGTGGAGGCATCTGCTGGTAAGGAAATTGTTGACCCGATGGACGCTTTACCGTGTGCTGTCATGCTAAAAAATGGTACTTCTAGAGAAATAGAAACTTGAGTTGTTAACACTGTGAAAGTTGTGAAGAGTTTAATTTTGCATGCATTATGGCTTAAAAAATTAAGACTGACAAACTATAAAAGAACACAGAATGTTTGAAAACAAAGCTGATCTACTTTACTCCAACAACTAGTACAACAGGAAAAAGAAATAGGTCAGAAAAGAGTGACGTGTGAAGGGGTGCATGATCTGTGGGTGTGCTGGAGGAGATGGGGAGAGAGAACACAGAGTGGCACAGTGGGCACAGGTCCAGCTGGGGGCTGTGTTGTGGTGGTCACATGACACTGATGTTTTAACGTGCTCAGTTCAGTTTTTCTTTCCTGGATTTCCTCTGCTGACGGGAGGAAAAGGTTGATGTTGTCAAGCTTCGCAGTGGAAGCATGCATGGCATAGGAGCAAGGCCCTGGGAAGAATTCTGTGTGCCACACAGGGTATTTCCTTCTCCTCTAAGTGAAGCAAGTGAGCAGTGGGAAACCACATAATTATGTAAAAACTGGGCTAAGAAACTGCACTCCCCACATGCTGCCCTCATCGGCATGGTAAAGCATTGTGGTAGTTACTGACAAAATACACGTATACAGTGTTGGATGTTGTTCACTTCTCAATAAAAATTACTGGAGTATGATTGCTGTCTTTAAAGCTGGAGTTATACCTGCGTTGTAACCCACAGCTGCCTGGTTGCTACAAACAGGTTTGAAGCTGCGAGTTTCAAGTGTACACATATTCAGCATTCCAAGTATATTTTTAAAGTGTTATTTTACAAAGGAGTGCATTTTCAGAAGTCATCCTGATGACAACAGTGTCAAAAATAATCATTAAAGAATTTATTTTGCAAAGCATAAATGGTGTGCATTGCTTCAGTGCCCATATTTTCTAATGGAGGATTAGTTACCAACTTGTCAAGCCTATTTAGGAAGGGATTATCAATTTACAGGAATTGCAAACATCAGTGTAGAAGACAGTAAGTCTTAAATTTCTTCCAACAAGTCAGAGTTTTTTGTTTGCAATCTTTAGACAGCTTATTTTCATAGTTAAACATACTGCATTGCCTGGAAGGGAGGAGTGCTCTTAAGCTTAGCGGTTAGAGAAGAATTTTTCTGTAGAAGTGGCTTGACACGTTAAGGGAAATGAGAGCTGTTCTGAGAATGGGATTTCCCAACACTACGGAATCCCTGGAGGCAGAGAGAAGGTTAGAAGGGGAAATATCATTTTCATGTGACCACAGATCAGCATATTAAGGCTTGTGTAAGAATTTGATCTTAATCTTGAAAACCACACTCTAATGTTTTCAGATGCTATTTTATCAAAAACTTCTGGGGATGAACTCAGTTGTTTATCTTGTTGATAAACCAATCTTATACTGTAGTAAAATGAAGTTTTTATATCTTTTTTTCGGCTTTAATACTTGGCCAGTCTTGAGAATTTTTTAGTAGCTGGCAGTCTGTGGGCTCCCCTAAAAGTATCAGTGTTCATTCAGCAGGTGCTACTCTGACAGTCCTGAGCACTGTGGGGAACAAAGTTCTGAAGAGGCAGTGCCAGCATCCTCCACTGGTTTGCATAAGGCACTTTCAAAGCAGATAACTCTGAATTTCAGTGGGAGAAGGAGTGCATCCCTGTGGGAAAAGCACAACACATAATGAGTGGGCATAACAACAGTGCAGTGAAGCGGGGTGGGAAATAGCTGAACTTTGGAGTGTTGCATCTGTTTGTGAGAGTGTGCCTGAAGTTCGGAGTCACCATGGAGGATTTACCTGACAGTGGGCTGTCAGTAGAACCTACAGTGTAACTGGTAACAGGCGCTGAGATTTATGAATTTCTCAGAAGCACAAGTGCCACTGTTGGTGAGCACAGTTCCCTTGTCCCATGACAAAGATGTGAGTTCACCCCAGTTCAACATCCTGATTAATACCACGAAACTTTCTGGTCATTGATTTGGTATGGGAGTCCTTTCCCTATACTGATTCCAGAGTGCTTTGTAAACATTGCGTGGGGGGTTATATGAACATTACCGTGAGCTGGGCTTATTTCAGTTTTCAGTTCAAGAGAAACTTGAAATTTCCTCTCTTTTCCCTGTTTCTGCATAAAAGAACAAATGTTAGCAATTTATTGTAAGGTTTTCTTCTAAGATCAGGTGACTGGCTGTTGGATAAGCCCAGTAAATGTTTTACTGAGGCTGTTACCAGTTTGGTTTTAGTGGTGTTGATCTCTCCATGCTTTAACTTGTATATGCATGGGTACTGTATACAGAGTGCATGCTGAGGCTCCCTGACTGGAGGTTTCTTAGGTCACTAAGTTTTCATTGTAACAATAATCTAGATGAAAAAGTAGGGAGAGGGAGGAGCCAGACTGACACTGCCATTACTTGTTCTAAGCAATACATGATGACATAAAGCTGTGCTTTTATAGTAATAGTTGGGCAAAGTGTCAAAGATTTGAGACGACAGGGGAGTGCAAAGGAATTACAAGAGCTGCTATAGTGAACTTTACTCCAAACAAAGTGACATATTTGAGAAATGGAAGCAAAAAATTAATTAAAGGTCGTTTGTTTAACTTAGTTGATTTTCATACTAGCACACATACTGCATTTTTTTCTTCTTGTGACTGCGTTCAAAGTGGAAAAGACACCTTTGATGACACCTCCTAAAGGCTGTCTGCTGCAAAAACTTGTGCAGCACAGCTTTGATGAGCTGCTCAGATTCATAAAGCTGAAGAGACTGATCACTCAAAATTAAGTGATGAAACACATGAACACACACACACCCCCTTAACTGTAGTGGAAGGAAACAAAGGAAACCTAGACCTTATGCTTAGAAGCACTGTAAAGGATACACTATGCAAAAAACATTCCTAGGGTGCATTTGCATCATATTTGAATGGTGGTGGTATGTTTTCTTTCTCCTGCACTGGAAATAATTGGGACACAGATATAGGCAAACTGAGAATCCACACTTCACACATGAATAATGCAGGGCGTATCTGCCTCTTTGCCTCACTACAAACTTTAAAAACCTGTAGTCTGTACTCCTGTGTTTACCCAGTGAAATGATTTGTAAATAAATGAGCTTCATAAAGATAAGTATTTCTTCATTTGTTTTGCAACTGGGATACAGAGGGAATGAGGTTAAAAAACACACAGCGAATCAATGCGTGGGTGAGGCTTGTGGGACTGTAAGCTCCATCTTTCTGCCAGAGACGCTTTTGCAGACCTTCTCAGAATTTAGATTAGAAAATGAATCCTTGGAAAATGTCAGATGATAATTTTATGGAAAAATAATTTCTGGAGACACAATTCTCAGAATTATTTTCAAGTTCTTACAGGAAGATCCTTCTGTCACTAGAATGACTTTTTGTTCTAAATTCCTTTTGCCCATCTCGTTGCCCCTAACTGCAGTTCAGTGACACACCCAAAACCCCCCACACTGTGGATCTTTACTGGAATGCACCACTAGTTACCCCACTTCCTAAACTCCACGCATGCAGGAGTTGTCAGTAATATATGACATTGCTTGCTTACGTGTAAATCTGCTGATAGCCAGAGAGGGAAATAGATTAAAAATCAGTCCCAACCCTCAAAGCCCAGAAACCACCCTGCCTGCTGAAGTCACTCAATAGGAGGAGTCATAAATTGCAGAAGCTTGACTACAGCTTTACTTTCTGCTTCCTACTCACTCACTTCATTGGTGTCATTCAGTTGTGTTAAAAGTCTAGCATAAGGAAACAGTCAATTTGCCACTTTTCTGTGGATATTACACATCACTTTTTCTTCAATTCCACATGCTGAAATTGTGTTTCTTCATCTGTTTGATATACTGGGTGAAATCAGGTAAGAACCATTAGCTCACTTGTGATGTAGAATCTTGGCTTTAATCAAATATTAAAAAAATGGATATTCTTTCATTTAAATTGGCCGAAAGATTAACATAAAATCTTATGAATTATGCCTAATGGAGCAGATGATTAGTAAAAAGAATTCAATAACTTTGAAACTGAGACATAAGTTTTCATTTTAAAGTAAATAGAACCAAGCCTGATACTTTATCTCTGGCTGTACTTTGCCCAGAGACTTGCTCAGGTATGTGCACTTTGTACAAAGTAGATGTAATGATGAAATAGTCTTAATATACTAGTGTGAGTTTATTGGTTGTTACTGATTTGATAGGTGCTTAGATTTTCAAGTTATGCATTACATTTTAAAATAGTAAAATTTAGTTACAAAAAAGACTGTACACTTAAGATTTTCTCCTTTTCAACCACAGAAGACGATTAAAATGCTTACAAATGTGCACAGGAAAGTTAAAATTATACATTAACTTGCTTAAACTGCATGTATAACATCCCAATGCCTACGTGTATGTTTTGATTGTACAGAAAAGCATGAGTACTCCAACAAGAATGCACAAAGGGCAGCTGGGTATTGCTTCCAGTGTTCAGCGAGAAACAGGAGTTTGAAAAACTTTCCCTAATGACTCCTCGCTAAACAATTCACAGTATTGAATCTATAAATCTATTTGTAGTTCTTATCTAATTCCACAGCAAATACATCATCATTTCATTTTTTTTCTCTATTTACTTTTGGAAGAATAACTTCTGTCATTTCACAGCCAAGAGTAAATGAGTTGCTTCCCTTTGACATTTGCCAGCTAGTAAATCGGTTTGTCAGTTAAAATAATTTCCTTGTGATAGATTTCTCACTCCAATGGAACAGACTATGTCTGGTTTATCTCACTGCTATTTCACTGGTTTTAGAAGAAGTAATTTTTATTTCTACAAATCAAATGATTAAAAAAAATCAAAATATTTAAAGGTATACAGAGCAATATCTTAGCATGAATCTTTTATATGTTGGATATGAAGGAGTGAATTTTAAGGATCAGTGATTAAACTTGGATTTAAAGACCACATCAGGCAAAACTGAGAGTTTCGTGTTGTACCTTTGAGACTATAATCAAGTGACTGGTTTTATTTTCACTTTGTAGATGAAGTTAGTGTAATGGAATTTATATTCTAGTTTTATCATCTTATATAAATACATGAAAACTAGAAATCAAATGGGACACATATTGTTAACATCTCAGTATCATGTCACATGCATGACATTTTACCAAGTTCTTGATTCTTATTTTCATTAAATTCAATTCCACTTCAGCCAAACAACTTTCAGAACTTCTTGGATAAGTCCAAGTGATGAAATGAGTTGCCTTCCTGTATCACTGGTTAGTTAATAACATGTCTGGTAATCTCAGTAAAAGTTTAAATGAGAAAATCTCAGTGTTTAAATGAGGAAAACAATGGTATTTATTTTGAAATATAATTGTGTCTTTTTCCCCATGTAATAATTGCAGTTACTGCCATAACATGATGATAGGCATGAAACTTTTGTCTGGTCAATTTGCAGCAGGGAGTTTCAGTCTATTGTTAACACTCTGTATCTTCAAGCCTGCACTGGTTTGGACTATATCCAATTTTTTTTTGCTATGTGCTGCCCAAAGGTGACCAATCTAGTCCTCGTAGATAGATGGTTTGGCATTAGAGGTGATAGGTCTAGTTCCCTAAATTAGTGAATTAGTGTCTTTAGTCCCTTTATAGCATCTTTACTGCACCTGGAGTGCCATAATTCACGTTGTTTAGCTTTGCTTAGACCTGAACTGTAGTACTGAAAGCATATTTCAGACACCTTGTAAGCCACCCACACTTGCCTTTTGCAGCTTTATGAAGGGGTGCAGGCTTGCTGTCCATCTCAGAAGTGGTGGGTTTGGTTCTGCCTGCAACCTGCCCGCTGGGAAAAGGAGAAGAGCTAAAACTGCTTCTCTTATGACTCAAAAATCTGAGAAATTCAGGTTATTTTTTTATATTATTTTTAAGGAACTAAGAAGGTACTATTTCTCTTCTCACTTTTGCTTTCTAGAAGATGACATATTTTGCAAAGATTTTAATGACAGAAGAGTTGAGAAAGGTGCCATCAAGTACCAGGCAGACAAAAGTCTTGTGTAAAGTAATGTAGCCCACTAGAAGTCAAGAGATGGGCCAAAAACATTGGCCAAAAACCAGCTAAAACCATAGCAAAGGTGAAGAGGCCACAGCAGAAGAACTGTGACAGGTGTTGGTGTTCTGCCCAGAGTCCTGAAGTGGTTTATCCACACAACGTGCAGCCACACTGCAGCCAAAAGATATTTTTAAAGTGTGAACTTTGGATGTTGATAACCAGACAGGGCAGAAGTTTAGTCTTTTTAGACTCTTTTGAAAATCTGCATCCCCTTGTTGACCAGCTTAGCTTGGTACACCCCAACTGTCCAAGTACAGACAGAAATGCTAAATCCTACCATTTGTCTTGTGCCATTATGTACACTGACCTTAATTCTTATTTTTTCAACCTCAGAACAAGATAATTTCTTTCTTCTGTCTTTGTTTCTTGGTAATGGTGCCGTTATGGTGATCCAAAGCTAGGAAAGGGTTCTGGATCTTCCCTGTGTTGTCAGGCAGCTATTTCTTATTGCTAGATCCAACAAATAAGGTCCAAAGATTGGCAGCAACTACCACCCTGGCCCAAAGAGGAAGAAACAACCATAACAGCCTTCCTATTTATGCAACACACACTTGTGAAAAAATTCTGAGAACCTGCATTTCATGGTGAAGTAAAGGATCTTATCAACACTGACTACTAATTAGTACCTATAAGAAAATACACTGTTCAGGAAAAATTAGGATAATTTTGTGTTTGAAGGGTTCAGAGGAGCATAGTGGTATCTGCAGAGTCATTAGTTAAACTGTGGCTCCTTCTTTAGTGTGTGTTTTGACACCTCATTCCAAAGGTCAAGAGTGAAGAAAATGGAAATGGTCCACATTCAGCAGGAAAAGATATGGAAAGAAAAGTGAAGAGGTGGTATTTCAGGTAGCCCAACTCATCAAATGACTGTCTTAACATTTTCGTCTTTTTCAGATGAGGAACAAAAATGTCCCGAATTTACAGACCTTAACATAGGCAATGCTTTGTCTGGAACAGAACTCCGTGTTCAGCTACTCCTATACACAAGGGAAAATCAAAATTGTTCTGAGAGACTCATTGAACACAACATTACTGCATCTGAGTACCTTAACACAACCAAGAAAATTGTCTTTGTTATTCATGGCTTCAGGCCAACGGGATCTCCTCCGGCATGGCTGGGTGACATGAAGAAGCTTTTACTGTCTTCAGAGGATATTAATCTCATTATAGTTGATTGGAATCGTGGTGCTACCACTGTGAATTACATAACTGCTGTGCAAAACTGCAGAAAAGTTGCAGAAATACTGAAGAATTATGTTGACCAGATGCTGGTAAGGCATAGTGTTGCGTCTGTTCTGAGTAAGTTTAAAGAGCACGGTTTGAGTGGGAATGGATATTCAAAATATGTCTGAAGAGAAGTCCAGTGAACAATATCAAATCACATTTCTTTATAAAGGTATTACTAACTTTACATGCAGTTATTATTGCACATATTTAACTTCACCTTAGTTCTTACTTGCCTTACACTGAAATGTGCCTGAAAGTGCATCTGATTTCTTGAACCAGCTGGAAGTTTTAGGTCTTCTGGAAAGAGGGAATTCACCAGTGGGGAGGGAAAGGGAGAGACGTTCAAATAGTATGCAGCGTTAACATTTTACAAAGGCATTGCTCTACTCTTTTCACTATTAATCTACTATAAATAAAGATTTCAAATGAGAAATAAACCACTGGCAAAGATATAAATATTAATTCCAAAATGGTGTAAACTTGTCTCTAGAGGCAGTTGCTGAAACAATAGTTGACGCCAATGGTCTTAACTGGGCTTTAGATTTATTACTTGATCAAGTGAACAAAGCATGTTATGATGTTATTTATGCCATTGCCTGATTTGTCACTTGAATTTTCATCTTTTCTCTCTGCTTATTTCTTAGCCATTCTCAGAAATTTTGAATGCTGTGCAGTAAAAACATGCTCATGTGGAATTTGAGAAAAACCTCCAACATTTTGAGAAAGACTGAGGTGAAAGGAGAGAAAACCTATCAGAATCTGTCCTCTGGGACTAGATACAGTGATAGCAATTTGCAATTATGCCAACAGTAGATTTGTTGTTATGGAATTAAAAAAAAAAAAATAGGACTATAAAGGAGAGTCTCCAAGTTAATTGCTGTTTACAGATCTGCCTGGCAAACAGTGACAGCGTGTGAGTCCTGAAAGTGGTGGGAAGGGGGTCTGTAGTGTCCCACAGCTGTCGCTTTCATGCTTACAAGCTGTTGTGAGGCCTTTGTTAATCCATTTTGAGACATATTAATATTTCAGATCCTGTATGTCACCCCATCATTTTGCACGGATTCCAACTAGGTCCGCTGACACTGTTTTAGAGTTCTGCAGTAGGTTTTGGTTTGGGTTTTTTTGAATACTGCCTGCTTTGTAGAATGGGCGTTTTAAGGTGAGCATTTGGCACCATTATTCAGTAGTTGTGTGGCATAAGTATTTGTTAATGGTACCATGTTTTAATTTATTTTATTGGAAGGATAAAGCAGGGAAAGATTTTTTTTTCCTCATTCATAATTTTGGGTCACTTTTCTTATATCTGAGAAATGTCTTCCTCTTCCCTTCACTGCTCCTCTTCTAAGTAGTGTGACATTTCACGAGAAATGTGACTTCAGCTTCCTTTTTTACATTTTTCTAGTTAAAGAACTTAATAATTACTTCACTTTAACTAATATAGAATTGCAAACTGAAAGGAACTTTGTAATTTCCATTTATTTTTAGAGCTAAGAAGTTAGAAATATAACTTACAGTACTGACAAAAAGTGAAAACTAAATCAGCTTGCTGATTTTTGTTCAGTTAATTCTGTGTGTGACTGTGGCTTTGGTGTTTTTTCTCCCTGCTAGATGGATGGAGCTTCTCTTGACTCTGTGCATATGATTGGAGTTAGTCTTGGGGCTCATATAGCTGGCTTTGTTGGCCAGAAGTATAATGGAAAACTTGGCAGAATTACAGGTAAGACTTTTAATCCCGGTGCACATATTCTATTGCACCTTGTGTTGTTGTCAGAGCATTGAGACATCGACAAACGAGAACGGAATATTTAATGACATACATGAGGAAAAATATAGCCCTGATAGCAGTTCAGGAAATTGGGAAAGTCTGCCTTCAGGACATAAATTACAGATTAAATTTTCCAACCTGGTTACCTCTAGTCTCTCAAATGAAAATTGAGTGCTACATCTAAAAGCCACTTAAGTGAAATGATATGCTACCTGAGTGTCTGACTAGTTGTGTTCTGGTCATGAGAGCAGTTATATTGTGCGTTTTTGTTTTATGAAGTGTATCATAGATACAGTATTTTCTGGGGAAAAGGACAAAATGAATTCTCTTGATTTGATCCCCAATGCTGTTGGCTTATATTCACCTAATAAATGGGAGATGAGCACATCTAGTTAGGGAGAGAGAGAAATTCATAGATATGGGTTGATCAGTCTTGTGATAGGAATCTTTGCTTTTCTTAACAAGCTGACCAGAAGAAATGTGCTATTTTTTTAATTTTATGTCAGGAAAATGAAGAATCACCACTGAATAATGCTCAGATGTTGGTCTTTTATATATCTGTAGAAGAAGCCCAGGATTTATGATGCAAATGTTGTTTTTATTTAGGTCTGGATCCAGCAGGCCCTTCATTCACTGGAGGACCACCAGAGCGGAGACTGGATCCTACTGATGCACAGTTTGTGGATGTAATCCATTCAGATATAGATGGTAATGACAGAGCCTTGACTTGCCTATTTTAAGTGGAGGAAAAGAGGGAAAGCAAAAGAGAAGGGATAAGCTACCTCAGTAACGTCCAAGTAGTGCTGCAGGAGTATATTTTATATACTTGATATATATACCAAGATCATTCTTTTGCTGTGCAAGTGTGTATGAACACAGAGGTTGTAAGCACATGGTTATCACTGAATTAATCCCTTCTGAGACAGCCAGGCTCTGCTGTATCAACTTAGTACACCACAGAGCCACTGCCTAAAATTCTAAATCATGTTACTGTAAGATTAAAAAGAACATTGTAAAGTCTGCTTCATCTGTGCTTTAATCTGGTTTCATTTTTTCCTTAAAACCCTTAAGTAAACCTTTCACACCACAATTGTCCCATTATTTGTGTAGTTTCATATCAGTTTCCTTAGTAATATTAAAAATTAGGCATTTTGGTTTACAAATATGTATATGAGGTACAATGCCAATTTTGTAATGTTCCCATTACATGAATAAAGATAATTTGTGGTAAAAAGGAAGGTAGGTCAGATTGAATTAACTCTTACTCGTGGATTTTTGCTTACTTTAATAGGACAGATACAGATTTTCTTATTTTGATTTGCTAATATTCAGAATCCAATGTCCTGCAAAAAATGGAAAATTGTACTCTAATGAAAATTGCACTGAGAAAGAATTTTGGTTGCTGGAGAGAATATGAATATCATAGATTTATTTATGTAAATAATATCTCAGTTGCAGCTGTTTCTGTTCTTTCCCTTTTGTAGCAGTAGGAATCTCACACAATTTTGTATACATTTGTATACAGCATTTTACATATATATAATACTCTTAAAAACAAAAAAACCCTTGACTTTTACCTCATAGTGTGACTTTGATCTACAGTACAAAAAGAATGGTATAATTGCAAAAAATTTCTTTAAGACCTCAGTGATTTTTGGAGTGAATGTGATAACAAATAATTGCCTTCATAATTCTGTTTATGGTTTTTTTCATTCATGATGTTTTTACTTTAGTACTAGGTTTCAAGAAACCTTTGGGAACCATTGATTTCTATCCAAATGGAGGAATGGATCAGCCTGGTTGTCCAAAAACATTATTTAGTGGTAAATAAAATTGTGTTTATTTAATGAGAAAAAAGGTTTGAGATCAAATCAAAAAAGGTCAAATTGAATTGAATGTATACTGCTCTTAGTCAGTAATACAAGAGCTGAGACTGTATTCTTTCTTTTTCCATCCCTATGCAGCAAAAGGAAAATAATAAAGATATTTGAAAATAATCTTGCTATAACATACATATCCCATAATATCAATAATATTGGCATGATGGAATTATGTTATTGTATTATATATACAACCTGAATACACTGATCATTATTTTTCCATGCTTATATAGGTCGAGGTATGGGGGAAGGTGTTTGTGCCCCAGTGATTTGGGCAGGATGTCTTGCCTATGACATATGGCATGTTTTATGAAATGATCTTTCGATGCAGAATTTTGCTTATTTCAACCTCCATGAATCTTAGGCAAGGTTGCTGGCAATTATTTTTTTTTACGTTTTTTGGATATGTTTGTTTCTGTCAATGTTTCGCATTACTAATCTGCACAGTGCTGCTACTAGTTAGAGCTGCTGCAAAGGCATAAGACTTCCACCTGTGTGTCTGTGAGTGTGGGAGAAGCCCTTAAGCCAGCGTCTTCTTCATCTCTACAATTGCCATAGTTTGCTTTGTCATGAAAGGAAGGAATTTATTTTCCTAGACAACTACAGAGAAGAATCTCTGAAGTGTTCCTCACGGCAATTTTTTTTTGCCAAAACTGTCACTCAGAGAGTGGTAAAGCACTGGCACAAGTTTCCCAGAGAAGTTGTGGATGTACCACAGGATGAACCCTGGAAGTGTTCAAGGCCAGGTTGGATTGTGGCTCTGAGCAACCTGGTGTAGTGGACGGTGTCAAGGCAGAGGGGTTGGAACAAGATGATATTTAAGGTCCTTTCCAACCCAAACCATTATGTGGTTCTACTTTTACAACATCTTTTTTTCATTAATAAAAATTATTGCATATTTTTTTAATATGTCTTTTTTTTTTCTTTCCTGAAGGATTTCAGTATTTTAAATGTGACCACCAAAGATCTGTCCTTCTCTTCTTATCATCTTTGAAAAGCAAGTGCGACATAATAACATATCCCTGTGACTCTTACTTGGATTACAAGAGAGGAAAATGTGTTGATTGTGATGCTTTCCAGCCAATGTCCTGCCCAGTACTGGGTAAGTGTTACCATTTCTGTTCTGGGCTGGGTGAGATTTCCTGGCAAGTCAAAGTACTACTGTTAAAGTAGTTTGAAGTTCATGGGTTTGTCTGCTTTATAGTTATCTCTGTTAGGCACAGGTGCTGAATGTTCCTTATCTTTGGTCTTTATGCTTTCCAGTCTGGAATGGATTCAGTGTTTCTCATTTCTGGAGAGAAACTGCTTGTACCTAGTTTATCACTTCAGGCTTTAAGAGTCTCTTATGATCCCTGGAGTACTTGTGGTTTTTATTTAAGAGCAATAATATTTACAGCAACTTCATGGTTTCTCTGGCTCTTCCTTTGGAATCAAGCTTTTATTTGGAGGGGATTTTAGTTGTTTTGGGGGTTTGTTGCTTTTAGAGAGGATCTGGGTGCAGTTTGAAAATAGCTACAATAGTGTGAGCATTTCCTAGCTGGCAGGGTTTTCTTGAGAATGAAATTTTAAAGCTATATAACTAGAAGCTAACTTTTAATTTGTATCTTGTCTCCTTATACAAGGGTGTGCATGCTATATTAGTTAGATCAGTTTTGAAGAAAAAGCATAGATAGACAGATCTGTGTGCTACTTTATAAAAAACCCCCACCATAATGAGCCTTTTTAGTAGGACAGAAAGACTCCAGGACTTCCCCAGCATGGTTATTAGCCGTGCCGGATGCACTTGGATAGTATGCCCAAGGTAGAGGTGGAGAAATATTTCCCCAGTCAGCTGCTGAGTCTGGGAACTGAGGGGAGAAGCAGCATCCTTCTGCTGCAATCTTTCCTGCTTCCTGCTTTGCAGTGGCAGTTCTGCAGCCTGGAATTAGCCCTCCTTGTCCAGTCTAGGTAGAGAGATTAACAGGGAGAGAATAGCATCATCCATACTAGAAACAAGGACTGTTATCAAGCCCCAAAGACAATAATCATGGAATTGTATCAATTTCTTTCTACGTTAAATCCATCCGTTTAGGGGGTTTTCAGAGTATTTTAGATTTTATTAAACAATATCTACAAATAGGCTAAAGAATTTTAAAAAATTTAATGATTCAAAAGAGAAAAAGGAAAGCTGTTCTGTGAGTGTTCTCTGCAAATATGTGGGCTGTGTTTTTGGATTTGTTTTTGTTACCTCTGCAGGAGTTTGTAAGCACTACTTTTTGGATTTAGTATCTAGACTAAAGAGGTTACTATTACATTATGATAGTTTTAGTGATACTAATATATTAGAGGAATGAAACACCTGCATACTACAATGTGTTATACTCAGAGGATTCCTTCATTTTTCTAGTCAGTTTTCTTTCTCAGATGATATTTAGGAAAATTAAAGCCAAATTTGTCACTGTGTGAGATTCTTTTGTGTAATTATATGCGTATCATGATTTTACTAAATGTCTGAAAGGAAATATTTAAACTTTGGATTTCAGGTTATCATGCTGACAGATGGAAAAAACTGTTAATACCATATAGTTCACCAACAAAAGCTTATTTTGATACCTCGGACCAAGACCCATTCTGCAGTAAGTGACTAAATACATACATAAAAACTCTTCATAAAAAATTTATGACAGTTATTTTTTAGCCGATCTGGAGTGAAAGCATGTTAAAAGTAGCAAGTTAGTTTTAGCCACTGTGTAAAATGATGTAAAAACCATGAACTACGGGTCAGTTCACAGACTGGAAGAAGAAGAAGAAGAATGATGGTGGCAGAAGAAAAAGTAATCCTGTGTGAACTGAGAAAGCAATGTAACTTTAAAAGTAGTGGGATGGACTGCCAAGAGGAAGAAGGAAGACAGAAAATGAGAATCAAGAGGGAGGGCAAAAGCTGGATTGATAGAACCTGCTTAGATGGGATCGATGCTGCCATTTTCAGAGAGCAGGAAAGGGAACTGAGACTGCCCTGGGTGGGGAACAAAAAGAGACACCTCTATGTTCCACCCCAGGAGGAGATCACCCCACAGTCAACTAAAGCTACTCCATGTCTCCCCAGGAGTAAAACAGTGAAGGGAAAACTCAGCTGACTGCTTCAGAGTTATACTCTGTGGGAATGAGCTCTCATGGCATGGACTTCAGCTGCAACAGTTTAGACATCTACTTATCCATATAGGTCTATCCTAGATTCTCATCCAATTTCTGTTTGTATTAAAAGACTTTAGCACTCTGAACAAGTGCAACACACACTTCTAATTAGTTATGTGTGAGGTTCTTTGATTTGGGGTATGGGGATAGGCTTACGGGGAATTCATGTGAAATTAGGTTTTCCCATTAGTTTTGTCCGTCATCTTGGCAAGTTTTGTGACCAGAGACACATGGTCCTAGTGGTGCTTGCTGACATCACTGTGTCTTCCAAAGGGTTGAGGAGAGGTGAATGAAGTGATGGATTTTAAATAATTTTTTTTTACATAAAATTTGCATAAAATAACTCCTCTTCCCAATGTCTTTCAGCTCAACCCAAACCTGTTGCTGCTGTTCTCCCCTGCCCCTCTCTGGTGATGACAGAAGGGAGAAAAGAGGGAGAGAAATATTATCAAAGATAGGAGGAGGCACATGGAGCAGAATAAGAAATATTGTAATGACAGTATAAATTTAAGGGAAAATATGCAAAATCAAGAAGAAAAAAATATGCAAAATCAAGAAGAAAAATAAACTAGTCTGAAAAATGTGTATTTATCAATTAAAGCCTTAATTCTTAGATAATTGGAAACCTGAGGAAAGAGAAATGAACAAGAGGTCTTAAAAGGAAGTGGAATTGTAAACTTGAGCAAGACAAGGCCTCATATGAGGCCTGGTCTTTTAGGAGAGTATGGTAATAAGCAACATGACAAAAAATAAAGAAAGTTTTAATTGGTGTCCTGACTGGGAGCAGTAAAGGTGTGTGGTTCCAGTAGTGGTGATGGCTACAGAAGGCCAGGTCAGGGTTTCTGGGGGCACAGGGCAGGTCACGAACAGGTCAGGAGCAGGTCAGCTTTTTGTTCTCCTTTGAAACAGTAGCATAAAAGTAAAGAGTCACTATTCCTATCATCAACCAGTGAATACTTTTAACAGGGTGGTAATACCAACTGTTTCCTGTTGAGGTCATTCTTTGACTCTTATGGTTTCTTTTTTCTTTCTGCAGTGTATAACTACTTACTGGACATTACTACCTGGAATAAAAGCATTAGGAGAGGTTTCATTAAAGTTAAAATAACAGACTATGCTGGAAACGCAGTAGAGTCCCAGATGAATAGGTATGTTGTGCTTTGTCTTTAAATCTTTTTTATCACTTTATAGGACTAATTTTCTGAGTTTTCTAAACCTTTTAGCTTGTTAGCTTGTGAATTGAAAAAGTATCCTGAGTTTGTTAAGACTTGGCCATGGCACCATTTCCTGGATGTGGCTCAGTGTCAGGGCAATTCCCTCACTGAAATGATCCTTTCCCTGGTCTTTGCTTGATACTGGTTTGAATCCTGTTCCAGCTGTCCTTGTTCTGAATGCTCAAAGTTGATACATCTCACAAGATTTCCCAGTTTAATAATAATGCTTAGCTATAATGGATATTGCTCTGCTAAGAAAAGCCTGACTAAAAATATTTTTCTTTAGTGAAGCTTCAACATTTCAGCAATATAAAAGAGTCAAAATACTAACTGGATTTCACCAAGACATTGAAAAAATAGCAAAAATTTCCTTGACCTTTTCTACAAAGACTTTAATAGGACGAAAACACAAGCTTAGGATTCTTCAGATGAAGCTGAAATCTCTCAATAATCCAAAAAGGTGAGTGCTTGTCATGTATCACAGCTGGGTATCAACTAAGCTGCTCAGGATGTTTTCTCAGTAACTTGTATTTCCTAATGTGCATTAATTTTGTTTTTAATTGCGTATTCCTGAGTGCATGAATATTCTTCTCATCCTACTGATGATCAAATTTGTCATGTGGAAGAGCTTCTGTGTGCATTAACATCTAGTTCACAGCACCTTGTACGTGGAGGTGTCACACGTGCTGTGTGTCACAGCTGTGCTTTCAAGGACCAGCCTGACTTACAGATGCACGGTGTAACTCCTCCTCCTCAACTTCTCCTCCATTAGATAAATTTTACTGAGCACTTTTCTGATTTTCTCATGTGTCTGTACACAGCTTTTCACAGTCAGTTGTGAAATGGAGCACTTCAGCTGCTTGTGTTCCTGGAATAGTTTTTTTGGTCTTGTTGATGAAGGTAAAATTCTTCTAAAACCAGAACAGTTTGTGTCTGCTTACACTTAAAATTAAATAATCTGCCTTTTTTTTTTTTTAATTGAGTGTAATTACTAAGCTTTTATTAATTCTGCTTTAAAATATTTCAGCAGTATTACCATATGTTCATTTTTTAAATCTCCAAATTTACTTGTACAGTAACACTAGCAATTAAATTTTGCATTTTCATCTTGTGAAAAGAACATATTACATGGAATAGGTAACAAATATACAGGAGTAGCAAGAGTACTTTTTTTGAGAGTTGTTAATTTGTTTCTTATGAATGGCAGATTCAAGAAAGTCAGAATTTAAAATAAAAACCTGAAAATGCTTATCAAATAAGTAATATCAAATGAGTAATTAGTGAGAATAATATTACAATACGTAGTAAGTCTTAAGTCAGTATATTTTATTAACTTGCGGTATAACATTTGAGGATTCCTTATATGGTGTGTGGTAATAGCCTAGTAGGAACTGGGTATGATACTTTGCAAAAATTATGAAACCTTCTTAAATTAATCTATTTTAGATTTACTGAGAATGAGGAGGAGATGGATGGGAGAGACTTAGGAAGAAACAAAACACTCAGTAATCAAAATAGCGCCTCAGAATGTACATACATTTGACTTTATTAACTTATTGAAAGCCATAAGTTTCAAGCTCTCAGGTGAACATGGCATGATTTTATTTGAAAGCATTTGGTGATGAGAGAGGGTGAAAAGTTCTAAATCATATTCCAATTTTTTTTCTCAGCCCAGTGATGATAAATCAGAAGATATATTTCATGGAAGCCTGTCAGCACTTGGGACTTTCTCAGATAATGATCTAGCAAGCAAACAAGAGAGATTTTCAGTGAACGGCCCTCATTGGGTTTGAGTTTTCATTCCTGCTAGTCTGACTCTTGTTAGTTTAAAAGTAAGATGCGCTTCATAGGCTTTAATATAGGATCCACTAAAGTCCTTCATGTGGAGCCTCGTCAGACTGCAGCTGTAGAGGCATAGATACTTTTAGAGAGCAGTGAAAAATACTGTATTGAATCAGCATGTGAAGGTAATTTAAATGCAGATGTTACAGCTCTATTTGTTGGTATAATTACCTAATTGTTCATTGTAATTATAACTACCTATATTTACCTTATTTACATATAATTACAACAATTACTTGAATACAGGATGATCAACTAGAAACTACATTAAAAATATTTAAATTATTCATAACAAAGAAGTAGATAAAAACCAGGGGACAGATGCAGGGATAAAAGACAATAGGAGTCTCAGTCTCCCCAGGTCTGGGTTAATAGCAAACTGTGGGAGTTTGGGGACTATCACTGACAATTGTCTGCTGGGCTGGTCCACTATCCACACAGATGGTGCTGAGAGGTACACATAATTTTCATACTCTTCTTCTGTTCCCTGAGATAAATCATTTCTGTTCACCCGTAAAATGAGAAAGCTTTGCTAACTTGTGCATGTCCAGGTATCAGTTATCCCAAAAAGCTTGTGAATCTGTCCGTCAGTTCCAACTCGATGGGGAAGGTGAATGTCTCAAAGATACTTAGCCCAGACACCTCTGGGGTTTTTTGACCAAAACAAGAACAGAGATATTGAAAAGAAGACCTTGTAAATACCTCTACTGAACAAGTGTGGCATGCCCATGCTTTTTGGTAGACAGTAGAGAAGCCACATTGGGGTGAGAGGGTTAAGGAAGCCTCACCTAACAAAAACATTATTTTGTGTTTTGCTCCGTATGGGTGAACCTGCTCCCTGCTCAGGGCTACTCTCCTGTGAGGCATTCCTGTTACTCAATAACCACAAGCTGAGATGGATTGCACTTCAAGTGAGATATAATATGTTGGAAAACATAAGCTTTTATTTCTAGAATTCACCATTATGTTTTGGCTAGGTATTTTGTACCCTGGGGTTAGATATAAATAATACAACAAAAATACTATAATAGTGAAACATTGAATTCAAATCAAAACAAATTGTTGATGAAGGACTGGATTAAATTCTATTCTTTGCGTTATACAGAACACTAGAATTTGCCTTGATTTTCCTAGTCATAAAATAACTGTCATAACTTTGTGGAGACCTTAAAAGGTGTCATATTCTTAAGTAGAAATCTGACAGTCCTTTCACATACAGACAGGTATGTGCCTTGACTGGTTGGAAATCTCCTAATAATGGGCAATAGAGGAAATGCCTGGTGGGCTGTTCTCTCCTTTTGCTGTTTCACTGTATTCTACATCCCAGGCTGAGGTGAATTGTGTGGTACAGCCACATCTATGAGTTCAGAGCAATAGAGAAGATAATTTTTTAAAAAATAAGTCTCATAGCTTGTATTCTATGGAAGTGCCATCAGAGGGTGTGTCAGTCGTTTGCCTGTTCGAACAAGCTCTGCCCATATATTACAACAGTTCATGAAAAGCAGGACTGTGACCTGCCTCTGCCCTAAAAGGCTGAGCATTTATGTTGATCTCAAAAAGCATGATTTTCATGTGGCTCCCTTTGTGACCTCTTTATGTGTTGATGTAATATTAGTCAGCTGTGAGTTTTCTGGATGTTTAGAAGGCAAATTTCTCTATTGCATTCAACTTTCTTACACATGTTGTAATTGAAAGTGAAAGAGAAAATATTATGATGTGGTTCTCTACTTTCCTCTGTGAAATAAAAGCAGAGAAATTTTCCTACCTATGGAATTCAAAATAAATTATTTGGGCCCTGTGTTAACAGGAATTGTGCGCATTTTGGGTCATGCTGCTAAAGAATTAATTTGAATACAGATTAATAGCTGTAATGGATGAAGTTCTGCATCTTTGTACTTCAGACCAGTGTGATATGCTTCTTTGCACCATCCATCTGATGTTTGGTTGTTTTTCAGTCTGTCAAAGCTACTCTAAGAATGCACGAAATAGGGTATAAATTCAGACAAGGAGACACTTGTTCTTGTCCTGGCTACTGTCTCTGAGAGCTGGATGGTTAATAATTCAAATGGTGGAATATTTTTCTGTTAAAGTTAACTTTTTCTGTTGTATAATTTTTTTTCTTTTTCTGCTTTTGTAGGCTGCAGCTGTGCAGATACGATTTTGTACTGATGGAGAACACTGAACTGACCTTCAAACCTATCCCTTGCTCTGAGAGGGGTACATGAAAAGAGAGCTACTACTAACCTAATTTCTCTCAGAGCAGTGACATTTTGATGCTTCCTCAGGATAAAGACCGCAATGAGAAAGGAAATGAGATAAGCTAGATTTATTTTCAAGACTCTACCTGATAATATGCATTACTTGCTCTGAGTGCCTTAGGCTGAAATTAATTGAAAAGTTCAGACATGTATGTGTTTGGAAAATTATTTGAGTAAAGTAAATGTATCATGGTGGAGAACATGCACTGGTCTGTTCATTACTATTGGTTAGCAATGAAGCAAGTACTGAATTAAATATGAATTATCTGCATAATCCTGGCACATTATTTGTCATACGTATATTTAAATATTTATTATTTGTAATGGCTTTTACATGGAAGCATAATGATCTGTCTACGAAGTGAATTTAATATACTGTACATGTGATCTACGGATCTAATACACAACAGTGTTGCTGTGCTGTGTTCATTGGATAAATGAATTCGCATTTTCTCTTTATATAATGTCTCAGTGTGAAAAGTGGAACAATAATATTTGTGAGCACATTTGTAAATTTTCCAATTTAAATCTGTTGTCTTTATGCTCATCATAGATGAATGATATTGCAGACATTCAGATTTTTTTTAACGAAAGCTATGGACAGGGTAGTGTTGTTTCAGATACAAAGTAATTCTAAAGTCTATTCTGAGGAGAATAACTTAGAAGTGAAATAAACGTACTTTCATTTTGTTTCTGTTTGGGCCTCTTGGAAGTAGAGCTGCTGCTCAGGTTGAGACTGATGACAGCTTTCCACCTATTGGGATGTGAGCAGGAATAAACACTACATAAAGGTTCCCGCCTCCGGTTCAGAAAAAAATGTTTTGTTGTCCCAGACTGCCTTTCGTGATGGAACTGATTGGAGGACAGATGGGTGTATTTTTCTTCTGTAAGGCTGTTTTATATGTTTAATGCTGGTTTCTCATGCAAATGCATCCTATGCACATTATCCATTTCCTTTCTTTCCTATGCCTCCTCTGTTCCTATGCTTGACTGCAATGCCTGGTTGAACCTGTAAACCAATTTCATCTGAATGTCAGTAGAGTGGGATGTCCAAAATCTGTGAATTGTATGTTTTGTTGCAAGTTGAAACCTGGGTTGTAAGGAAGATGGAATTTAGTGTCTTAAGGCAGAGCAGGCATGTTTTCATTGCTGAAGGCAGCTTCAGCATGCTGGTCAGTCCATGCAAAGCTCTGAACCAGCCATTGCACATGCTTTTACTTGTCTGGACAAACCAAAAGTATACAGACTTGTGGACAGAAATGCTTATGGACTGACTCTTTAAAAAAAAATTAATTCTATTGAAATAGTGATTATATTACTGTAGGCAATTACCATAGCTACAGTCAAGTGGTGTCTTTCTCAGCTTTAGCATTTTAATATATAATTCTTTGTTCCTTTCCTTTGAGGGAGTCATTAGGAGATACACAGGAGAAGACATTTTTGTTTGCTCATATGCATATGTATGAAGGGGTGGATTTTTAAAATTTCTCTTCTTTTCTGTTTTTTGAAACTGCTGTTGCTCTCCTTCTTTCATTCTGCAGGTTTTTGTCCAGCCCCTCTCTCATCTATCCTAGTCTGACCTTAACAGGTTCTGAATCTCCTTTCTTTCATCACCTTGCCTCCAAATACCTGCTACCTCTATCCCTTTAAATAATCACAGAGATCTGAGACTAGATTTCAAATGCCTGGAAGTAGAGTCTTTCAGTGTGTGACACAGATATTCAGGCATAGAAATATATTGGACTGAAATACCTTCCTAAAATTTTTCTGTTTCGCTGTTGATGCAGGAGGGCATACAGACATGACTAAGTGTTGCTCAGTGCTGTGATAAGGGAATGATAATATTTTATAAAGGGAATTGTATTTTCACACATTTTAAACATCCCTATGAAATATGTGGGACAGGAATAGTGATTTTTTTGCCTTGATTTTTGCAAGCTTTGGGTAAAAAGGAAAGAAGCAGCGGGGTTGATAACTCTGGAGGTTCCAATAAACAGCACGAGACAGAAAGAAACTTTCTTTTCCTAATTTCCAATTTTAGCTGGTAATTTCCATTTCGTAAGAGGGACTCTTCCAGGCAGTGCATTTCCAGCACATAATTGCACTTCTCAAGTGGCTGAGCACTTGGACTGTAGCCTTGTGTCTCCCAGCACCAACAAAATGGGCTGTAATTGTTTGGAAATGCAGTGCTTTCTGTGGCTCGCTGCCACATGCTACTTTGTACTAATTGTGTCAGCTCTCTCAGACTCAGCAGAGGATGCCACGGTCAGGCAGAAAATGAAAATCTTCCAGGGAGTTCCCTGTTCTGAAGCAAGTGGTGGTGGTGGCTCAGTGGAGCAAACTTCTGCATCAGAGCTGGAGAGAGGCTGGACTCATTGCAGTTCACTTGTGCATTTGTGTTCAGAATGCAAAAACCCACTACACTGTTCATTGTAATACAAAAAGGTGTCTTTGGGGAAATTAAGAAAGGGCTGAAAACACCAAATCAGTTTCCTTTGAGAAAATCTTAAATGGTGAATTAGGTAATTTCAGACTAGTTTGATTTGAAATTAAATGTTTGCCTTATACAACTGCCCTAAATGCTCCAGTTTTCTCCTGGTTCACTATTTGGCAATACGCCCTGTTGGGTTGCATGGTGATGCCATGGGACTTTGATTTTCTCACCTGTAAAATGGAAACACTTACCAATTTGTGATGATAAATTTGTGAACATTATTTTAAAAATTTGCTTGTATCTAGTTTGTTAAACAGTAAGGGTCAGTCTCTATACATGGGAAGAAAGATGTATCCCATGAGTAAATGTAAGCTCTGTAATTAACCACTGTATTGTAGTGATACCAAAGGGATCTCATTAGTGTGTACTTGCAGTAATGAACTCTAAGTTGGTTCCATCAGATGCAACGAGCTTGGGAGATTTAATGCAGTATTTCTATTTGGTGTGTAGTCACGGGGAGATTAAATTGTTAAGTGGCAGGTTTAAAAAACTCATAAAAACTTGTTTTTCTGTGTGTGTATGTAATACTTGTTTAGTATTTGATTTATCTGTTTGGAATGGCATGACAGGGAGCATATGTCAAGAAACTCATTAAGTTCTAGGAGTCACTGAAGCAAGCAGGAGCTTACTTGGATGAAAGACAATGGATATCAGACAGGAGATGCTACATCAGGAGATTTTTTACATCACTATCTTAATTCACGATAGGCTGAAATGGTCTAGATCAAAGACATGTAGGACAAGACCATTTGGTAGTTTAATTTGGGATGGCTTTATTGATTTCAGTGATGCGATATAGAGCTAAGGCTGTGGTTTATGATCTCTGCCTCAGATAAGGATTGATTACAGATTGGAATTACTTATTTGTATAAGCTGAAGTGCAGATATATGATGGTGGAATTCAGGGCTCAGTTTATATGCAGCTAAGTGGAAAGCAATTTAATAAGGAGATGCTGAAAGGAGGTTGGATATCTTTTTAAGAAGAAGAAAGCACTGTAAAAACATCTACTCTTTTTATGCAAGTTTTGTAAATAGAGTTATAGGTTATTTAAGAGGGAGCATTTCAGGATAATTAATAATCGCATGAGGCCTTGATGTCCGGATGGAAAGTGGTGGGTCAATACAGCACAGCTGATGTGAGTCATGAAGGAAGGATTAAGACATGGGGTCCTAAAGAGGTACTAAAACAGGGTAAGTCCACAGTCACCTTCTGCATATGACAGCTGCCACTGACAGCACTCAGCTGGTACCTCAACTTTTTTTACCACTTTGAAGTATCCAAGGTTTCTTTTGAGCTTATCCAGAATGGGACCGAGATTTGTTGGGACAGAGAAAGCACAGGATAGCTCAGCAATTGAAGTACTCAGTGGGAGAGGGACTCCTGAGTGACAGGCCCTACTTTGGGGGCTGTTAATATAATTTTCATACTAAATGGTCAGTGTGTAACTCCTGAAATTCTGTGTTCAGTTGTCAATTTCAACAGAACTGTCTGTCCTTTCTTACAAGGTAAGAAGCAGCCTGTATGGCTGGTGTCATAGAGCTCTGGATTTGCTGCAGCTTCCAAGGAGGCTCTGCACTGTTGCATCAAAATCCAGTTTTATTTTCAGCCCTTGCATCCTTCTGTGTACCGTAGGAATGTAAGAGCTGACTCCCCAGCACTGGTCAGAGTGCATTAGATGTGCTCCTGGAAAGCATCTTTCTATTTAATTTCATTTGAAAGCAACCGACTCTGCCTGTTCTGAGACCAGTCTGCAATGCGAAGTGGGATGCAGTAAGTCAGGATTTAGACTAAAAGGCTTATGCAGATACTGCCGTGGTGCTGTGGATACAGACATGCATGCAATGGGTGTGTCTGAAAAATGGGAAGATGACACCTGTTAAAAAAGTGGGAGTGTGACACTGTGGAAGCTAATATTTCTACCACAGCTCAAAATACCAGAGTTCCACTTGCTTCCTGCTTGACTGTTTGAGTATGAAGAGGTGTTGATTTTTATCATGTTTATCGAATAGATGCAGTTTACACATTAATTGCATGGTGTATTTAACCTTCTCATATCTATGTTACATCATTCTGAATATGAGCGTAAGGAGTGGGGATAACGGCACTACTGATGCAATGTATGGAGAAACAAAGGAGAAACCATAAATGGAGATTAGAAAAATGTGTCAAGATTTTCGAAGAAATTGAAAAGTTGTCAGAAGAGGGCAGCCTTTTCACATAAACTATAAACCAACAACATAGAGAAAACATCTGAAATTACTCCTTTCACTAGGCTTATGCTTGCCACTGTGGGGTTAACCTTGTTAAGGAAACTGGAACATGCACAAAACTTGATCACAATAAGAATGCTTCTCTTTTGTGCTATCTTCAAAGGACATAGGCCTGGCTTTGTAGAAATTTTTTTTCCTGTTATGTTCAGACAATAGAGTTAGAAATGATTGTAAGTTGAGTCAACAAAGAGAAATGAAATCATCCTTCTTTTTAGTTTTATTTGTAGTTAAAGAGAAATTAACTTTGAATACTTTGGGTATTAAGGACAAAAGACGCTTGCTTAAATATTGCAGGGAAGTAAGCCAATCTTTAGATTAAGAATGAACAAAGAACTAGAAAATTAAATGAATGATGCTTTATTAATGTATTCTTAATCATATCAATCTGTCTCAGTATTTATTCAAATACGATATGTAGTTCATGAAGACTGTTTCAAATAGTAAAATTTATGTCATAAACAACTGGCAGACTACACTGGTTTCCTAAAGAACTCATTGCTGTCAGAAGGCTCCAGCTACAACTAGTCTGTAAAATTCCAGTGAATTTGTCACTGCAGTGGAAAAAGTGCCAAAATTTGAATGAACATTATTTGTGACCTGATAAAGAGATTATGAAGATTTTTTTTTAAAATTTCTTGTTCCTGAGTGGAAGGAGTAACCTTGTGGCTGTGTCTCTTTGCGAGTGAATTGACTCCTGGTAGGGCTGGACTATGGATCAGGAACTCCGAATGGAAGACCAGGCCACGCCAAATATCTAGACTGGGAATTTGGGTCTAGACACTGGGCTGAGTGAGGACTCAGCCTCAGTTAATGAAGTTTTAAGGTCTTGATTCAGCAAAGCAGTTAAACTACAGTGATTTAAGTGATTGGTTAAGATAAAAATTAAGCACTTTAACAGAAGCCAACCTAATTGCAGTCTCAAGTGATTAATTGCTGTCCCAGTTTGAGACAAATTAAGGGAAATACCCTGGAAGGAACATCTCCTCCAAAGAAGGCAGGTTTCAGCTGCCCCTCCCCGAAAGATTTGGGAAGAAATTCCTCAGAGAAAAGTGAAAAAATAAGTTATTTATTTAACAAGCAGAGTGTGCACAGGCACAGAAAAAAGAATAATGCTAAATAATAAAACCTCTCAGTGTGGAGAGAACCTGGTAAAATTCAAAGTCCTTTGTAGGCATGGCTCTGCTCTCTCTCTCTGGAGCTGGGGTTTGATATGGGCCCCTCCAGGCTGCGGTGTAGGGCCTCTCAGTGATGTTCTGGTGTTCTGGTGTTCTGAAGAGTTTCAGAAGGGAAGAAGAAGAAGAAGAAACCAAAGTCCCAGGGAAAAAACTTTCTTGCCTTAGCGAGCAGACTAGCTAAAGGAAAGGAGTTTAACTCTCCATCTCTCTCCTACGAAAAGCAATCGAGAGCTGGGAAAAGCAGGAAAAGTTTTTTTTTCTGCTCTGCTGCAGCAGTGAGAGAACACAGGGGAGTGTGTGTGTCCTTGAGATACAAACCGCTTTGAAAAATTTTCTTGGGGTTTCTCCCCTCTCTCCTGAGAAACAGCTTAAAGACACAGGAAGGCACAAGATTCATGTCTGGCATAGGGTAGACGATAGGGAATACAGTATCATACAGTCATCCCAGGACAAGTGCTTTTTTGCTCAGAGATTAAAGATTATTTTAGTACATAAAAACATCATAAAATATTTAGTTTGTGTATAATATGCATATTATGCCATTGTTCCAGTTAAGAAACAAACATGCAGTATTTTACCGTACTTCAAGATAGCTGAATTTTGGATATTTCCCAATGTTTTGACTAGCAAAACACATGGGTTCCTGGTAGGTCCACATTATTGAAGAGACACATATAAATTGGAAATTTTCCAGGAACAGTATGACTCTCTCTGTTAGTTAAGATGTTTTCTTCAGAGCCTGGTTGGAGGTAGCAGACTTGTATCCTTGTCTCTCTACGTGTGTGTGTGGTGGGCTGACCCCAGCTGGGTGCCAGGTACCCCCCCAAAGCTGCTCAGTCACTGCCCTCACAGCTGGACACAGGAGAGAATATACAACAAAAGACTTGAGGGTCGAGATAAGGGCAGGGAGAGATCACTCAGCAGTCACTGTCACGGTAAAACAGACTCAGCCTGGGGAAATCAGATGAATTTATTACCAGTCAAATCAGAGTAGGGTAATGAGAGATGAAACCAAATCTTAAAACCTTTTCCCCATCTCTCTCTTCTTCCCAGGCTTAACTTCACTCATGGATTTGCTACCTCCTTCCCTGCAGTGGCACAGGGGGAAGGGAAACAGGGGCTCTGGTCAGTTCATTGCAGGTTGTCTCTGCCACTCCATCCTCTCTCCTCCACAGGAGAGGGCTCCTCACACTCTTCCCCTGGTCCTGCGTGGGGTCTCTCCCATGGGAGGCAGTCCTACATCAACTCCTCCAGCTGATGTCCTCTCACAGGCTGCAGTTCTTCACAAGCAGCTCCAGGGTAGGTCCTCCATAGGGTCACAAGTCCTGCTCCAGCGTGGGCTCCTCTCTCCACAGGGCCACTGGTCCTGCCAGGAGCCTGCTCCAGTGTGGGCTTCCTACAGGCTCACGCTTGGCCACACAAACTGAGAACAATACAATAAAAATTTCTCCCCTTATAGAAGTTGTTGTTAACTTGTCATTAGGATTCAGTGAAGAAAACTCTTCCCCTTCACCACAAAGCCCATGGTGATTTAAATCACCTGCGGTACCTGGCTTAGCAAGCAGGCCAAAGAAAGATCTGCCGCCCTTAGCGATCTCCTCCAAGATGAAGGAATCACCAGGCACGCGACACTGCAAAACTGGGCAGCCATTGACTTCGTGCTCCTAACCCATGGATATGGCTGTCAAGATTTTGAAGGCACGTGCTGTTTTGATTTAACATCACGTAGTGACTCCATCTCAAAGGACATTCAGCTGCTAAAAGATCAAGCCCACCAAATCATGACCAAAGGAAAAAAAAAAAAAGTCACAGACGGCTTCAACAACTTTCTTGGACAGTGGGGACTCCAAGGGTGGGCATTTTCTTTAGTTAAGGGTGTTTTGTGGATCCTCATTGTAGTTCTTATTGTATTGCTTATGTTCTCATGTTTTTTATGCTGCTTTAAGAAGGCCATTAGGGAGGCTTTCTTGGTAAACAAAGAAGGGGGAGCTGTGGAGGGCTGAAGTCCTCTGCGCACTCCTTTGGAGGAGAGAGGCTGAAGGCGCAAAAGAATCTCCCCAGACATAAGCAACTTTCCTCAGGGTCATGGTGACTAAAAGAGCCACTCCCAACATACCTTGCTTCTTTATGGTAATAGCCGGTACCCCGCTGGCTAATTGATTTCCACCCCACCCCCTACCTTTCCCATAAAAAGCCTTTGCTTCTGCCCCTGACTCATGGGAGCACCTGCCCCTGGCCTCCCCATTGCAGGGTGGTTGGAAAATAAAGGCTACCTCTGTGGAACTGCCGTATGAGGCTCCTGTCTCTCTGTCCCTGAGTCTGCCTTGGGTGATTTCACAAAGAGCTGAACCACAAGAGCTGGAATCACCTGTAGCTGAGAAATTGCTACACTTGCTGAAATCACCTGTCGCTCAGGGAGGCCTGCCAGTGCCGCCTGGAAAGGGCTGTTCTCTGCCGGACGCTCTCTCTAGCAAGAGAGCATACCGGCATACCGGTGCTGAGCAGCACCGGACCCCCTGCAACAGGTGGCACCCGAACAGGGGCTTGAACCCTGGACCCTCAGATTCCTAGGCCATCCTTTAATTATCAATAGCTGGATTTAATTCTTTTTTTACTTTCTTGTTTTTCCATTCCTTTCTTTCTGGAAAAAGAGAGGAGAAAGACTGTTCTGGTCAGCTAAATTGCCTTTTTTGAAATTGTGTGTCTTTATTGTGGAAAGATTACTTAAATCTTAAATTAGAACCATTTTTTAAAATGAATATAGTGAATATGTAAAGGTGAAGTTTTTAGCTCTATCAAGTGAAGGGCTTATATTGATTTATATCCAGGTAAATCCATCTGCCTTTCCTGCAAATGTTATTACCGCTCCATCTACCTCAGTGTGCTCTGGTGTCAAAGACCTCATGTTTCAATTGCTTCAGCTAAACTGTGTCACCTTTATTGGGATAGATAGGAAGCTTGCAGCTTTGACGACATTGTAACTACCAAAAGGACAGGGGTGACAAGTCTTAAAGAAAAGAGCTGAAAAATAACACAAATCATCAACCTGATCAGCTGTGTAAAGTGAGAGAAATAATGGAAAACCAAGGAAGTCTTTCAGAAGGAGACAGTCAAAATAATGACAAAAACGAGGTCTGGAACATGGCCAAGGGAAAGGAGGGAGATTTCTGTATGCAGTGTTACCTGGGAAAAGAACTCTGAATTGCTAAAAACTGGGAGGAGTGTGTTGATAGACATAGTTCCATCCCAGGCTGAGCCAGATGGGGTTCATTCTAGTTCAGATGAGTGGGTTTTAAAGTCAGAGCTGGATCCTGAGCTGTCTGTCAGCTGAAAAAGTGCAGCTCTCCATGCTGGTACACTTTTTTCTGGGAACCATGCCACCCAAACTTGGCTCAGCAGTGAGCTCCTCCTTCCCCTGCCCACTCAAGCACAGAACAAGAAGTCCCTATAGCTGGAACTGCCTGTGAGTCTGGCAACTCATCCATTCCTGCACCTCCCTCCAGCAGCAACTTTTCCTCCCAACAAAAACAACCCACAAGACCACAAACGCCACTTTACTGCTTGGTTCTTAAAGGTGATGCTCAGTGACAGAGTAACCTTGGTATTTAAAAAATAGAAACACCTATTGCATGAAACCGATCCCAATAAACAATAACATCGTTGGCACTCTTCAAGGCACAAAGGCTGAAAAGAGAAGAAAGTGTAGCATTACAATATCTGCTCCTGAATGGCTTTTGGGCTGTAATTAAAGGACTGGAGCAGGGTCATAGCTAGTGCCAATACTCCTCACCCCATGCCTTCTCTACATGTTATGCAGGAAGCTCTACATTTGTTAAGTTGCAAGGTACTGTACTTCTTTTTTGTTTACTAGGTCTTGAAGTATTCAGCAGAGTCAGTGGAAAAATTCTTCCTGATTGCAATGAGCTTAGATCAGCCCACTCTCAAACTACCCCCCACCAAAAAAAAAAAAAAAAGAGTGATAATATCAACATTAAATCTAAAGCCAATGAAGGGGAAAAAAATCTATAAACACTTACCTACATGAGGTACAATGTTAATGAAACTTTGGAAATGCAATCCATTCTAAAAAATAAATATAACTAGACCTCTTTCAGTAGTTTTATCCCATTATCTACAAGACCATAAATATTGCACTTGGTTTCTGTCTCATGCAAGACTTTGAAGAAGAGATAGTGCTTTCAGGCATACAAATCACTAGAAGAAAGATCCAAGATGGAATAAAATGAGCTTGAAATGATCTTCAAGAAGGAGATTCAGATTTTGCCTACAGCGTTAATATATTAAAGTTTGGCATCTCTAAAATATAGCTGTGAAGAATGCTGTGAACCTGCTAATTAATAAGACTCTTTTCCTCAGACATTTCATTAACCTAAACTTCTTCGTTTTCTGTAGATGAATGCATGCATGCCTGTTTTTAACCTTTGTACAATGGCTTCTAGTGTTATAATTAATTTATTTCCACTAGCAAGATGAGAATATTGGGTTACAGAAGTAATTCAAAATGAGTCATGCATAATTTATACTGATCAATATTGTTGAGTATGGTGTTTTATTTTCTGTTCTGACTTTTCATTTTATAGAAATAATGTATTGTCAAAAATACAGAACTCTTAACATTTAATTTATTAACTAGCTTTAAAATAGACAGGTAAATATTTAGGAGGATCTAGAGACCTTCAAGATCATCTAGTCCAACCATCAACCCAGCACTACAATAAACCCGTAAATGGTATCTCCAAGTGCCGCATCCAGATGCCTCTTGAACACTCCCAGAGACAGTGACTCCATCTTCCTGGGCAATTATTCCAATCCTAAACCATTCTTTCAGTGAAATTTTTTAATATATCTAATCTGAACCTCCCCTCGTGCAACTTGAAGCAGTTTCCTCTTATCCTCTCACCTGAGACATTGCAAAAGTTACCAGCACCCACCTTGCTGTTTGTGTGTTTGAAAATTCATGCTGAGGACTGCTGCACTCTGCAGGAGATTGAAAGTGAACAAGGGGAAATTTTCTCTCGTTAGGAGACTGGGCTGGTCAAGTTTCTTCAGTTTGTTCTGCTTTGATTTTTCTCCGACTGCATCCATGGTAGAAGAAGAACCACAAGGTCTTGTTATCTGATAAGCCAGGTTGGAAATGGGCCATCAGGAAGAGGGCGAAGGGCATTAAAATACCTATTTTCTGTGAGGTCACAGGGTAACAAATAACAGTGATCAGCTCTCCTTTGATTTCTAGCCAAGGAGGAACTGAAAGATTGCCTCCATGTCAGCAGGGTGATGAGCACCCTCCCAAATGGGTTGGGGCAATCATGGTGGAACAATTTACTGCTGAGAAATGATCCCAGATTTAATGAAGATGCAACCTAATTAAACTATAGCCTTTGCATCTTGTCCTCTTTTACCTTATTTTCTTCCTTGGTGGTATTGCTGATGCCATCACCTTGTAGAGACGGGAATTTGCCAGTTCATTGGCTCCCTGCACTCACAGGCACCCAGAGATTGTACGTCAGGTTGCAACACTGATGCTGGATGAAATGGAAGGATTTCTCTTCTACAAATAACTCCCCTGTGAAAAGCAATTGGTTGAACTCACATGTTTTTCATTAATGGCTAAAGTTTTGTTTCCTGTGACAAGTGCAGCACTAAATATAACTACCTGTGTACTTCTTCAGGACAGATCCCAACTGATGTGAATTTTACGACTTATATAGTAAATTCGTTGTGAAATTAATTTTAAGTCCTCGTGAGAATGAGGCCTTTATTTGTCAGGCGAAGGGAATGAGAACATTACATGTTTGGAAAAATAGGACACTTCTATAGCTGTAATTGTTTTAGGTACAGTAATTAAGAACTTAAAATGTAAGTGGAGAGGAATGTGCGGGAGGTAGATTGATACCGGTTAGAGAAAGGGTGTTGTAGCTATTATCAATGCAGGCTGTTGCTCTCCATGGTTTGGATGCCTGTGATCAGTGAGTCACGGGAAGAAGACTTTCAGTGAATCTCCATAGGCAAAATAAGCCTTTTCCTGTTAATGCATCAAGTTAATGTTAAAGTATTTAGGTTCAATCTTGCCTGTGAGCAGACCTAAACTTCTTATTTTAAACAATTGATTATAGGTGATCTTTCTCTATTTTCTTATTTTCTTTTCTATTTTCTTTTTACTTTTTAGTGTCTTTTGTGAAACAATTTGTCATGTAGGGCCTATATATTAATTTCATCCCAGTTGGAGAAGTTTATAACAAGGATGTTGTTTTTATTACATCCTTTCCCCCTCTCTGCCCAGTTTGGTAATAAGTAGGTTTTCAGGTATACAGTCTGTCTTGGGGTGACTCTATCATGTGTATCCCCTATCATGCTCTATGCCCAAAAAGTAATATTGTGCCTTTTCTGTGCCTTTAAACTGAGCTTGAGAAAAAAAAAAAACAGACGAACTTTCCAAAGCAGCTTCTCAAGGACACAGAGATTACAGTCCTCAGTGTTGTCTGGCTGTGGATGGCACGAAGGGAGCACCCTGCTTGTTTTTTCTTCAGCCAGCTGGTTTTTTTTTTCCCTCTTGGCATGAGACGGAGAGCTGAATTTTGTTTCCTGGGACTTTGGGTTTTTTTTCCCTTCTTCTCTTCTGAACTGTTTCAACAACATCAGAACACATCAGGAGAATTTTCTCCCCGAGGCCCGGGGGTGGGCCCACGCCCTCACCGACCAGCTCTGAGGAGGAGAGAGACCACACCTACAGAAGGACTCTGAAATCTTCCCAGGTTTCTCTCTATAGCGAGGGTTTTAATTCATTATTGAGCATCATTATCCTTGTCCTGTGTGTTTGTTAAAATAAATAGTTTTTATCTCTTTCACTTTCCTTCAAGGAAAAATTTCCTTTTTTCCTGAACCCTGTGGGGGGAAGGGTGATTGCAACCAGGTTTTCTCTCAGGGGCTATATTACTAGATTTTGGCCAAACCGGCACACAGTCATACACAGACTGTTTTGAATTCATGGTATTTTTCAGTGTGCGGATAGCTTTGGGTTCCCTGCTTTAGTATTCATTTTGTTATTCCCCTTGTGATTTTTCTGGCTTACTTGGTGTTTATTATGTAGCATTCTCCTAATTAGATGTTTGCACATTCCAAAGTTTAGGGATTTGAGTGTCTATTATGTGCCTATTCCTCAGCTCTTCATTAATTTCTTTCAATATGCTTTGACATTGCAGTCATTCCAGAAAATACCATTAAAACTATCCTTAATGTCTTTCTAACTTGTTGAGGGTGGAACTTCAAGTTTGTTTTCCTTGTCATTCTTATTCCATATTTTCCTGCTAGGCACTTTCTCAAAGTGAAATGAAAATTGCAGAATGGCAAGAAGAGTGAGCAAGCCAGTAATTACCTACTTTGTATGCTTATGTTGTGAAGTATTCCATCCTGAGTGTTTTGAAGATTTATGGATGTGTGCTTATTCAGAAGCATGTAGGGTTACAAAATCTTTTTCTCAAGAACTGTCTTGAGCCTGCATCAATCTGCTTAATTTGGATCTTGTCTCACCTAATTTTTTTGAGTAATTAAAAATGAAAGAAGCTGAAACTCCTGTCTAAGTGATGTCCAAACTATGTTTTCACTACATGGCTGAATTGAATCGGGGAAGAGACAAGCTTGAAAAATAACAGCAACAAGAGCAGGAAAGAGTTTTGGCAGAGCCCAGTTCCCAGACTTAGTTTGTAGAATCCTCTCATACACAGTCATTCTAGCTGAATTGAGCCCCTGGCTGCTGTGGCTCCAGTTAATTGTCTCAAAGCCAGCTAGTTCTGAGTCATGCTACCACAGCTGCTAAATACTCTGCAAACCTCCTGGGATTTGAGAAATTCTTGCTGTGGCTGGAGCAGTTTTCCATCTTACCTGTTGAATCAGGCTTTCTGCACATCAGTCTCTTCAGCTCTTAAGCTTTCCGGTCTGGCTGCTTGTCTTAAATTGAGAAGCTGTTTTGAAACATCTCTTCTTGACTTCTTTTCCCCCCCCCCCCTACTCTCATGATCTATTGTTTTCTAATTTCTGCCAGCACATTGCCAAAAGGGTGAACTTAGCAATGGAAAAACCTGTGTGGTAAAATAAGCTAAAAGACATCTCTCAAACATTTGTAACCCAGTAAGTTACAGAAATACCTCTCACTGCGCTGACTTCCAACCAATTGTATGAGATAATTCAGGGAAGATACAGTAAAATGTGAATATGAGAATAGTCTGCTTTTACTGCAAGAAAGAAACACGTTTTAAAGCACTCCTTTAGTCTGTATTTTAGATTTTCTTTGAAATCATTAAAGCAAGATGGCAAATAGCAGGAGTTAGGTGAATCAATACAAAGGGGCTGAGTATGTGCCTGTGCAGTGTTTTCATTACGGCAGACACAGAAGGCATATTTCTGAATAATATAATAAATCTTCTTGTCCTCAAATCTGAAGATAATATTCAATTGTTTGTGTTGGTTTTGGAAAGAGAGTATGACTAACAGAACACTTCAATTATTATGACACGTCAGTTGGAGTTATTGCTGCTCAGATATCATGTAATGATAGGAAAAGAACATAAAAAGAACATAAACCCAGAAAGGAAACACAATATGATTTTTTTTCAGTCTACTGTGACATTTTAGCATTTTCTGGATCAAATTTTAAAAATTACCATCAGCAAATTCCAGCTTAAAAAACCTGAATCTGTAACAGTTCCTATTGAAGCCAATATAAGTAGATAAATATTTGTTTGCTATAAACACTTTTTTCAGCAGGTAAACTGTCACGATATGTATAAGGAAATACTATCATTCAGCTGTGATATTGGAATTTTTCAGTTCAGTATTGTTCATTGTGCAGGTATCAGTGATCAGTTGGGTTATCGACTACAGTAATCTGTCTAAGTTATGGTCTCATGACATTTTTCAAACTCAGGGTATTACAGCTCATAGAGGTCACAGCAGATCTACTTCTCCCTGAATTTTATCCTTTCCAGTTGGGTTCTTTATGAGGTGCTTTTCTTGTTAAATAAGGAGCCTCCATTCTCATATCCATGCTTTTCACACGTAAAAGCTTTCAGTATCAAAGTACTTTGGCCTCCTTCAAACTTCTATTAAAACAAGTAGGAATTTGGTCTGATTGCAAAGCACTGGGAAGGACCTTATCTGAATGCTGCATAACAGCTCCTCTTATCTTTCAGACTTCCCGGATTGAATTGCTCTGCAAGAAGGTTTGGGCTTTTTTCAGTTAACAATGAGTACATAATTTTCATTATTCAATTATCTGTCATACACTGGAAGAGTTTCAGTTTCTGAAAGAGGAAGAAAGCAGAAAACATGGTTTTCTATTTAAAGTAGGCATTCCTTTTATCTTATTAGAGCCATACAGAGTGTTAAAACAACAGGATCAGAAATTATAAAACAAACTCCAAGAAACTGATCATTACAATCAGGTTTTTTTTGAAGTTGAAGTGCTAAAATTATCAATGCAGCAATGACTAGCTCTGATTGCATCCACTTGTATCAAGGATTCATAAGCAATACAGCTTTATGAACATGAACAGTTTAACTAAAGGAGTTCATATCAGAAGTAAGTGGTTAATTCATTAAATTTATATGATTTTTCTTTATCTAGTATAAAGAGAGACTTCTAAAAAATAAAATATTTTAACATACAAACAAAGAGACAAAGATAACAGTATACAGAAGAACCAAAGAAGAGTTTAGAATCTGGGAGTGTAGGAGAAATATTATCTATGCAGCTACACTGTAAACTTGAATGTACAGGTCTGGGGACAACACCATTCCATAGAAAATGCTGCAGGAAAAGGCAGTGGAAAAGTCAGCAATATTTTGTTCGTGTAATCTTATTGTATTATTTTCTTCTGTAGAGGAAAAAATTCTCATGTATTCTGGAATGAGGTAATATGTGTCTGGAAGAAGGAAAGAATTCAGGCTCATTTAAGAAAGTCCAGAAAAAAAGAAGCAGTATTTCATGGACATATTCTGATTCTCCCTACTGCTGGTGCCAAGTTTTCATTGATAGTGATGGCTTAGGACAGTTTGGCCACTGAAACTATAAGTAACTAAGAGCTTTTAGCCATTTCTTCTGGCTGCTCCCCAGAACAGTTCTGTGGCAAATCCTACAGAAGAAATCTCTGTAGAATCTGTTCCTTCCTCGCCCACATGTTGGCAGCCAAAAAATTATGCCTCTGTCTCAGCTCTCCATCTGTAAAATGAAAAATAAGGGTATTCCTCTACCTTCCAGAAATGTTATAAACACACTAAGGCTTGTGCCTAACTTGCTGTTTAGTGATGGGGAATGCAAAAGTATAGAGGATGGAATACCTTGTGAAAAAAGCTTTTTTGCTATTGAGGAATTCTCCATAGCATTTGTTTTAGTTTAACAAACTGTTGTAGCTGACAGTGTTTTAGTACCAGAGATTTTAGACAAGTTTGCTTTTTTCTTTATTTTTTTTTTTATTACAAGTGCCGTCAACATTTCCAAGATAGACCAAGCTGTGCTAGACTTGATGGCAAATTAAGACCTTTACCTTACAAGAGTCCTCTGTTTTTGTGGTCAGCCTTTTATTGCAAATGGACATACTGCTTGACCATCACTAGAGTGTTGATTTAACTTCTTTTTACATTATACTTAGGAATCGATGGAAATAGTAGCTTGGGGCTGCTTCTGTCTGCTGCTGGTGTAGCTGCAGTTTTTACAAGGAGGAAGTTAATCAGCACTGGTAATGGGAAGATTGGGCCTGTGGCCATTCCCACCCTGGAAGAGTGGCTGGACTCAAACCAGCCCTGCTGAGCTGATGGAAGAGCTTTGCAGTTCCTCCCTGTCTCTGCTGCTTGGGTGCTGTTTTGGGGAAGGTGATGGTGTTAGGCTGTCATGGATAGCACAGAATCAAAGCTTTAAAGGCCTAATAAAACCTTACACATCAGCTGATTTCACCTGGGGGAAATACTGGTGTCCAGGCCTTCAGTGCCTTGGGGGATGCCAGCAGCAGCTGACCTCATCCCACCCAGGATCGCTCTCCCCGGGGCAGTGCCTGGGGATGGCCGGGCTGTGGCTGACCCCAGCCACTTCGCCTGGCCTCAGCCACCTCCCCTGGCCTCTTGGACCTTGCTGAGGAGGTGGCTGGTTGGGGAGGCACCGCAGCCACTGCCCCCGGGCTGCCTGGCTCAGTTTTATCCACTGGGTTTGATACAGTTCCCATGAATTGTAATGTCACATACTCGTTGCAAATAGTGTCCCCAAGGGTTTGATAATTTCCAGAGGATATATTCAGCGCACTTCCTAGGCAGCAATGCTGTGGGTTCTGTGGTTTTGATATATTCCCATGTAGGGGGAGACAGCAGTGAGCAGGGGATGAGCAGCTCCACGTGACCTTAGCTGATAGGAGCGATGTGTGTGTCCTGCCATGAGGCACTGGTTCTGCAGTGCCAGGAGCAGAGTGCCACAGGGTGTGGATCACCTGGCTGCCAGCTCCAGAGAGATGCAGCACCGAGAGCGGGGCCGTCTCGGCTACTTGCCATGACAGCGCTTTATGGAACATAAATTTCCCAAATCCTTTTGTGAAGAAATATTCTCTACGCAGGATGCAAATCGGAAGCACGAACATTTCAGAGCCTCCGTGCTATTACAGAGCTGCTTCTCTAAACATGCATAGCAGGAATGATTTCTGGTGCTTGAAGGATATGATGGGTGCCCTGATGACCTCTCACACAAAATCTTTGTGATGGACATTCCCCACCAGGAATACTTAATGACTAAAGTTGTCAGGGTTCAGTCTGGTATCACGTGGATTTAAAAGCTAATTGTACAATCAAATAATGGCCTAAGGCAGGAGGAATAGTTTTGAGAAGATTGCTTTGGGCCACGGAGCCGGGTTTAATTTTGCCTCATGTTTTAGGCTTATTTGGTAAACTATTTTACACACATGAGGCTTTGTACTGCTATGGGCATCCAGTGTTTAATTTATATGATTAAATAAATAGATCAGAGATCCAAATACACTGAAATGCTTCTCAGAACAATATGAAGTCTAATGCTTCCTATGGAATTAAATAAATATGAGCCTGTCACCTTAAATATCTTAACTCTAATGATACAATTGCAAGACTTTCCTGCAGCCACAAAGCACAGGACTAATCTGGAGTGAGTCTTTGAAGTGCAAATAGTACATTTCCCACCAAACACTTGAAGTAAAAAATGGGAAATATCAATTCACACTACTGACAAAAAAAGACTTCAGTTTGTCACAAGAAGAAAGGTTTTAAATTTGCAATTTTCATCTATAATATAAGGTGCTAATGAATTTTATATTTTATCCAGATGGGTATGTAAATTCCTTCTGAACTTTGTTACAGAGCATCTATAGTGCAACTACTGAAAAGGGTAGAGAGTGTAGTCAGTTTAGGGAGAAAACATCTAATTTACCTTGTCCTGATTTTTTTCTAGTTCTTTCATGGATTCTGACATGGTATCCTTCTCAAATGCTGTGATTAAAATCAGTGGAAATACATATTTTTTTATTTTAAAATAAATTTCAGATCAGACCAGTTTTGGAAAAGGCAGGAAATTCCTTTCGAGTTTCATCAGAGTAGACAATGTCCAACACTCTTACTAACTCAGTTTTCTTCAGATAGCAAACCACATTCAATAAATTAAAAGGCATTTCTTGAGGAAGAGGTGGAGGATTCACTATAGATGACCTTGATCCTGTGATCCACCAATGGCAGACAGTGAGTATTCCTCTAGTTTTTCTGCGAAAGCAGAATAAGAGCTGTAGAGCAAGAGTTCATTTCCTGAAGACAGATCTATTTTAACAACAGCCCCCAATCTACTGACCTGTGAGGTACAGAAAATTTTAAAGTCTGACTTCTGTTGAAGTCAAAAAACTACTTTACATCAAGAGCAGCTGAGTAACTTGCACCAACTTAATAGGAATCTTAAACCTTCATAGTTATAGCATTCCCCTTATGTTTCAGTGGAATATTCTGCATTGCAATTTGTGCTGCTTATTCCTTCTTCTTGTGTCACTGGATACCCCTGAGAAGAGTCTGTCTCTGTCCTCTTTATGCCACTAATGTCTGTGTAATTAAGATAAAACTGGTTTTAAGTATTTGTTTAAATTTGAGAGTAAGGTGACCATTTGAATTTATTCCATTTCCTTCTTCAACTCTGTTTCTTAGGTATAACTTTTGTTTTGGTGTATGAAGTTGATTACAGACACAGGAATTATGCAACATGAAGTTGAAGCCTTTGTTAAAATGTGAGGAACAATCACCTTTACAGATCTATGCCCTGAGTCCTAAGAATTATTTCATATTTGAAACATATACACTCGAAGTCACAGGTGGCTGCATATATCTGGCCCTTCATAGTAGTTCCATCCCTCACACATTTAAAAGTTTTTGCTCTGGAAACACTCTTCAAACATGAATTCTATCTCTAATTACCAGGATTTTTCAACTACAGACCATTTTCTAAGTGCAGAACTGAGTCCAACCTAGATCTCTCCTATCTAGGGAATAAATCACTGGGATGAATTTCATGCTTGGCTACAGCAGCATAAATGTAAAGTAGATTCACTGAGGTCCACTGAGTAGCTGCAGATTTATGTTGCCATTAGTGGGTCGTGATTTGCTAGAATTGTTTGCTTTTCCACTCCCTCATTCCTACAGTTTCTATACTAGTAAAATGTGGAATTATTTCTATTATTTAGTCTTAGTAGCATTCTGACAATTAAATTTCAAAGAGATAAAATTTGACCAAATTAGGTATAAACAATAGTATAACAAAAATATTTCTTTCCTGAAGGTAGTAGGAAACCTGGGTTTCCTAGGAGGATGTAGGTTGTGGTATCAGGCTGCTTTTCCATCCATCCATTCCTTTGAAAAATCTAAGTCTTCTTTTAATGCAGATCCTGTGGTCTTAGAGACAGTAGCCTTTCCATTTTCTGACAGTAGGTGCTGAGAACAGACAGACACTATCAGCTCACCCTGAGGGAAAGAAAGGCTGTGGGGTGAATTCAGTCCTTACTAAGTACCAGAAGGGAAGCCACAAGGGAGAAAGATGTTACTCACTCGCAGGAAGACTTTTCCCAGAATTCAGATGTAGCTGTTACACATCAGAGGGTTCAACATCATACAACACCTGGTTTTGTGAGCTTTGTTGCTCCTGAAAATCAGCAGATTTGTAAATAGGAACTTCTCTGAGTTAATATTATTTCCCTTGTGTAGCTGGAGGAAAACAAAAGCATACCAGAGAGGCATTGGATCTCTGAAAATTGCAGGGAGACTGTTTGAATAATCCGTTCCTGTTAAATTCTCCCTATTCTATTCTGTGTGAACAGTAGATTTCCCAGCTGCCAGCAGCACCAGGTTTGAAGCTCTGTTGCAGGATGGGTGGTGGGGGAGGAATCTTGAGAAATTTCAGCCTTCTTTTTTGTGCCTATGCTTATGGCAGTGGCCATTAATGCCAGAACCCACTGGAAGAAAAAAGAGCAATGGAAAAATATTTTTCAGGCCCATCTGAAATAAGCTAGATATCAGCTTTGTCATGGGCATATCAAGAACTGCCTTGTCCTTTAGTGTTCATCAGGGTAATAGTTATCAAGCCTTGTAACATTGTATTTTTTCCGTGACAACTCTCTCTGTTTCGGCAGATACAATGGATCAGCCCTCTGCTTTAATTCAGCAGATTGATAGTGTTCTTTAGTTTATTGCAATATTACTGGTCTGCAAAGTATGTCTGCCCTTGTGGCTACCTTCTCTTCTTTGGAAAAACACTTTCAATCCAGCAATTTATTGCCCAACGCACTTCTTAAAATGTCATATAAAATTGGATTTTAATAGACGTGGTTGGTAATAATCAATGACCTTTTGGAAGATGTTGTGCCAATAAGTGGTTACAGACTGTCTTTCCTGAAATGTCTTCAATGATCCTATTCTTTCTCGAAATATCTGAATAATTCCTCCAGGAATTTAATGAAACTTCACAGGCAACTGGATGGGTCAAATAGTCTCTCTTGCCTTGTGATCTGAAAAAAGATTCTTGCAAACAGAGCATATATATAGAATAAATTGTATAATTTTTATTATGAAAGTCTATATCGAGTGTCATCACATTTAATATAGGTCATGGATTCACTGAGATTTTAAAAGTGAAATTTTCTCTTAGCCCAGCCACTTTGTGGTGGGTTTGTCTGGCTACGCTGAGCATAGATACAGGTTTGCCTGGCTGAGCACATCCCCTGAGGTTCCAGGTGACTTAACATAAATATAGGTTGTTTCAAATACCCAAATTAACTAGATTAAAGTTACAGTGCAATTACTGTTTGGATTGTTTTTCAGGCAGACACTGGAAGAAAGATTCAGGTATGGGTTTCTGCACTAGAAATATCAGTTTATATAAGAGGAATTAATTGTGTGAATTGAGCAGTGTGTGACTGCCTTTCTCAGGGAAACAATTCTGTTTTAAAACTCTTTACTAAAAAGGTGACACTAGGATCAGTTTACATCATAAACTACCAGCTGCAAAATGTTCAGCCTCATTAAAAACTCGGTGTTCTGTGTAGCACATTTCACTTATTTGAATTGTGTAGTACGAGACAGCTTAAGAGAGGAGGGAATTGCTCTCCATATGGTGTCATTTAGTTCTGTCCCTAAGCAAGGACCTTGATCAAGACTGGGCAACAGGCTGCTGGGCAGGCAAGAAAGGATACAGGAAAAGAGAAAATACATGGAATAATTTTTCAGGTGTTGTGGGTTGATCCCAGCCAGCTGCCAAGCACCCACACTGCTGCTCACTCCCTCTCCCTCTCCCTGTGATGAGAAAGCTCACGTGTCTACATGGAGACAGTTTGATAGGTGAGGGAAAGAGGCAGGGGAAACAAGCAAACAAAAACTGAGGAAAAGTAGTCATGAACCACCTGCTGCCAGCAAAGTGATGCCCAAAAACCTCTGAGCAACAGCCACCTTGAAAGCCAACTCTCCCTGCTCTCCCCATCCCCTAAAACTGTCCAGCCCTTTCTTTCTGTATCCCGTGATACTATGGTTCATAGAATATCCCTTCAGGCGATTCGAGTCAGCTGTCCCAGCTGTGTCCCACTCACTCTTCTTCTTACCCATCTTCTTTTCCTCAGGTAAAACAAGAAAAAAAAAAAAAGAAAGGCTTGACTCTGTGGAAGCACTGCTCAGCAATAGTCCAAATATTGATATGTTATCAATACTGTTTAGTCACAAATCCGAAACAAAGTACCACATATAGGTTGCTCTGAAGAAAGTTAACTCCACCTCAGCCAAACCAAGTAGAGAAAAAAAAACATGACCGTGGCAAAAAGCAAAGATGGGTATCTATGGTGAGTTTTTGATGTCCCTAGTGTAGGAGAAACTCAGCAATATTTATCCCTATTTAGTCCTGTATGAATAAGAGAAATTCAAAGCCCAGTTTCTGATGTTTTCTACCTCAAATGTATAAATCAGACAGAATTTTGATTGTCAAATATTTAAGTGAAGATGACCTATTGAAAAGCATCTTGAAGATGCTTCTGGACAGAGTTTCAATAGTTCTCTGAATATTTTTAGGATTTATCTGCAGAGATTTTTTATGAAGATGTTGAAGAGCACACGGTTGAGGATGGAGCCCTGTGGAACCCCACTAGTGACAGGTCACCAGTCTGATGTCACCCCAGTCACTGCAAACCGTTTGTGCCACAACCGTGAGCCAGTTCTCACCCATCCCATGATGTGTTTATCCAGCTGGGGGATGGACATTTTGTCCAGAAGGATCCTGGGAGAGACAGTATCAAAAGCTTTACTGAAATCCAGAAAGATCACATCAACTGGCTTCCCTTGATCAGTGGGGTGGGTTACCTTGTCACAAAAGGAGTTCAGGTTTGATAAGCAGGACTTTCCTCTCATGAAGCTGTGCTGGCTGTGACTGTGTTGTCTTCCAGATGTTTTTCAATACCTCTCAGAATAATCTTCTCCATTACTTTGCCAAGCACTGAAGTGAGACTGACAAGCCTGTAGTGTCCGAAGTCCCCCTTCTTGAAAATTAGGACAATGTTCACCAGCTTCCAGTCAGCTGGGACTTCTCTGAATTTCCAAGACCGTTCAAAAATTTATCTAGAGAGGTTTTGCAATGACATCAGCCAGCTCTTTGAGGATTCTTGGATTAATCACATCAGGCTGCATAGACTTGTAGGGATCCAAATGGAGCAGCAGGTCCCTCACAATTTCTCCTGGGCATTGATCATTCAACAGGTGCAAACTGTTAAGAAGTATGGCTTATCCTGCCTCTGAGGGTAGAGGTTCTTTGTCCTATAGGAAACAGCCGAACTTATAGTAGTGTGCATGTCCAGAAAAATGTGCCTAAAATCCTTTTTTATAGGACACGTAGGTTATTTATTTAGGATTGTGCAACGAATTCTTCACTGGGAAAGATGGTCAGTACCTTTTTTGCTATTTAATTACAAAATATGTGTGCTACATCCACTTGTTATGACTGTCTAGCACAAATAATTGTGTGATCATTAATGGTTTGCCAAAAAGCTTTCTTTTTTACGAACAACAATCTATTCAAAGAGAATTTTAAGCAGGCAATCCGCAATTGAAAGTATATCTTGGCAGACACTATTTATCTGCACCAGTATTTGAAATATAATAAACAAAGTTTGATGCACTGTAAAGAGAGAATTGAAAAGGAAGTGCGAAACACTTGAAGTATCAAAATGCACTGAACTCAGCAAAATGCTTTGAAATACATCATATTAGGGGTTAGGTGTCAGTGAAGGGAGGGTCCTAACCAAGCAGTAATACATTTGCAGCGAATGGAATACTGATTTTCTGTTGGAGACATAATCATGTACCTCAGGAGAGTGATATAAATCCAAATGACGTTATATTTACTAACCATAGATACTTCTGAATAAGGGAGGGTTGTCTATACGTACTCTCAAAGCTAAGTCCTTGCAGTTATTTTTAATGAAGTTGAATCTTGGTGTAGAGTTGAGGTCTCTTTATGTATTCAATTATTCATTTTTGTGATGAAATAACATTGATGTTTATGGACTCTATCAAGTAACATTTGATATTCACAGTAGCTTTGACCTGACACTACTTGTTTGGTCCTGTAGCCCAGAGAGCGGATAGATTTCTCTTAGCTTCATTGCAGTGGAGGATTAAAACAATTAGCAGGATCAATTCTGTACCTCCTTGCTTACACAGATATAAACTTCTGGACTTTTGCCTTTTTGGTGAATATCTTTCATGCTATGACTGACAATGGGAGAGAGTCCTTCTGTGTTTTATTCAGATCAGTTGCTGTTTCTTGAGCAGCAGATTAGCTATCAGGAATTCTCTGTTCTGTGACAGCTTCTGCCATTATTGCTTGAGTTGTTTTTGTTTCTATTTGTCTGGTTTGGGTTTTCTGTTTTTTTTTCCCCTTAACTTTCATTGTAATTCAACAGCTTTGTAATTCACTTTCTTGTACAGTAACATGTATCTGTCAGGACTGCTGTAAGGATGGAATCCCTAACATTCATAAAGCATTGTGTTGCATTGGTAAAATAATGGAAATTATTTTACTTTACTATAATAAAGAAAGTAATGACATCATAGAAACGAAGTCTCTAATTATTCATTAGGATTCAGAAAGATTAATTGGCATACCAGTTAGGCTCTTTGAGTTGAAACATCTAACCTACTTTTCCTATATTCAACCATATGCACCCTTCAGAGCTCAGTTGCCTGATTTAAGGCGTGGGTTCCTCATCGTTTGGCAGAACGTAACGGAAATAAGAGGAGGTGTGGATGGTGGGGTGTTTCCTGAGTGTTTAGAAAGAGCTTGGGCAGTCTGTATTTGACCCTTTGTATATATGAAACTGAAATGTCACCGTCAGAGGAACTGAAACTGAGTGTGAAGGTGCTGGAGAAGTTGTTTAACAAACACCTCTCTTTGATCCTGCCCTACTTTAGCAGCAGAGAGGCATCAAGGTGAAAAAGGAACTGTTGCTAGGAGTGTAAAACTTAAATCACACAGCTCCTTAAGAAAAGCAGCAGAAGCTTTAGCACACCATCATGTTTGCTCTATAAAGAATAGCAACAGGTTCCTTCTTCCCAGCATGTAGTAAGAAAATAGATGCGATAATAGAAATAAGAGCTACCTCTTCCTCTGCTGGCTTGTTTTTTTCCCCTTTTTAAATTATTAGATTAATGATTAATGTGCATATGATGGTGTTGAGGCACTGGAACAAGTGCCTAGGGAAGTTGTGGTTGTCCCATCCCTGGAAGTGTTCAAGGCTGGGTTGGATGGGGCTCTGAGCAACCTGGTCTAGTGGAAGGTGCCCCTGCCCATGGCAGGGGGTTTGGAACTAAATGCTTTTTGATGTCCCTTCCAACCCAAACCATTCTACAATTCTGTGGTGTGCAGTATGGACACTGCCACACGCACTCTAGTTAGTGACAGGTCCTTGCTGAACAGCAATTCATTTGTTCCACCGCATCACTTGCATTTTCAACCAACGGCTTTATCTTCTGTTTTTCTTGCTATCTGTAGTTTTCAGGTGATGTTTTCTTTGGATGGCCTTCACTCCACTTTTTCAAAACTGGGCAAATGACCTGCAGAAAAGGACTCTGTGAGTACTTGTTGCTAAAGCCCATATCTCTTTAATTTTTTTGTAGAATATAAGCACTGAGAATTAGAGAGCATATTTGAGTCAACCTGAGTTAATGTTGCTTTACAAGAGGCAGGAATTAGAAAAATAGAGGTTTATCTGTCTATGTAAAACCCTTTTCTCCTACATTTTGATTCTAGTATTACCATGAGCTTTGCAGTACAACTACAGTATACTTAAAATTGAAAGATTAGTTCCTTACCAGTCATAATATCAGTACAGCATTTTTAATAATAAACCATTCCTAATCACTGGCATATATTATCCTTAGTAGTTCTCCTTTTGTGAGGCTGTGTCTAGGGCAGTGTTGAATGAACAGTGCTTTGAATACAGTCTTTGGGAAGGCTTATATGTCTTATATGTGTTTGTGCTACAAAAGAAAGTGCACCTGCCTCCTACTTCTGCTTTGTATTTTTCTACTTTTATTTGAAAATAGTCACATCCATCAATACACACCTGCCATTGCTGCAATTTATATAAAAATTACGAATTCGGTCAAATTTTTAGACGCAAATAGCAAAATTACTCTAGCAGCCTCTGTGCAGCTGAGAGAGTTGCATGAACCCGTCTAATCTAATTTCAGAGTTCCAGCTGCTGTGAGGTCAAGGAGGACAGCGAGTGAGATGGAAACAACTACAGCAGCAGCAGAAAGTAGGAAACCATTAACTAATTGGAAGAGAGAGGTGTCTGTCCTTTAGCTGGAGAGAAACCCTGATTAAAATATGTCAAGGGTACAGCTGAGAAGTTGTTGGGAAAAGGAGAGAAAAATGCTTTCTCAAACACTGTGATGTGAAAGGGAAGGTTAGAGAGATTGCCTGAGGCAGTAGTATAGAATTCTTTTTGAAACAAGGGGAGGCAGTATTGTGGGCTTATACAATATAGCTGAATACTAGCTATAGATAGATTATATAGGTATGAACCAATGTTAAAAGATGAAAAAAAAAGCTGTGAGAGCAGCATAAAGAATGGATTAAAGAACCAAGTAAATAGCATTTGCATTTTCCCCTGTCAGACTGGAAATCTACAGCTATTTTCACAAGGTTTCCATAAAGATTCATCTGACTTGAATTTTTTCTAAGTATACACTCACAAGAGTAGGGTAAAGTCTGAAGATCCTGTGGTTCCTTTCCTTGCTTGTCCAGAACCGTTTCTTAATGGGAGGAGAATGGAATAAGCTCAAACCTCTCAAAAATACACAGAATGGATTGTGAGGTACCAAGTGGTCCAAACCTAAGTGGCTGTTGGGTAGGGCTGAGCACGCGAGTACCAAGGAAGAGCAGAGGACGAACAAAAATTTTCTTCTTCATTTTCCGAATTTTTCACAAACTGTTGAGTTCTGCCCTTTCCCCAGAGCAAAATGTGGACTTCCAATTCTGCTTTTCCCAAGGGAAAATAGAAAACTGGAAAACAGCCAGATGCAAGAAAAAGGAACGCAAGGGAGGATTCAGGAAGAGGAAAATACAACAATCGTGCATGTGAAGCATGCACCCTCCACACTGGCATTTTTGAAAAAGCCATTTAATATTTCAGGAATTACAGATATCACCAAGTATGTGATCCTGAGGTACTTTTCATGGTGCCTGTGTTCTCATTTATCCTTTTGGAGGCTTCCCTGTCCAGTCTAATTTAAACTGCTCAAATTACAGTCCCTGAAAGGCTGCTTTCCCAGGTAAGGACTGCTGGAGAGCAATTTGTTCCAGACTAAAAGTTTCTAGATGCATTAGTACCTGGGGAATCCCCAGTTAGTTGTTTATATTTCTGTCTGTCTAGTTTGTATATACTTATACTGAGATGAAGAACAGATGCTAAGGGACAAAATCTAGCTCAGGACATCCTTGTTTAGGTGGCCTGCCTGGCAATCATCACCCCTGTCCTGACACTGGGCCAGATCAAGGCAAGAAGAACACACTGCCTTTGTTTGTAAACATCAAGGCAAGAGTCAAGACACCACAGCACCAAAATCAAAGTCATTAAAGTGATTTTTTAAGCACATTTTAAGGTCCTTCAATGTGCCGCAAAGGGAAACTTTCAGAAAACGTGTTGATACACATATGCTTGTCTTCTTTCAACATGAACTAAAAAGAATATATAAAAGACGGGTTTAAGAAACTAAACAAAAACTATTGTATTAAATCCCATAAGATGAATCTATTTAAACTTTATTAGGAACACACAGCATCTTCTCTTCCATATTAGCTGTATGTCTTTTAAAACACAAATGTAATTAGGAACAGGAACAAAATAATAGGAAAACTCTTCAAAAAATAGCAATCACTTGTTCTTAGGGATCTTTCTCCTGAGCAACGGAAGTAAAGGTGCATTGCTTAGTCAAATGTAAGCAGAGAAAATGACCTGGCTTCCTCCTTATTCTAAGCTGCTTTACCAGTATATTCACACTTGGCAGTTGAAATTCCCTTTGGAATTCAAAGAAGATGTATTCATAAAACTTTCTGGGAAGTTGTATAATAGGAACAATGCTGAATCATCATGTCCAAATCAGAAAGTGTAACTCAGTTGCTTTCTGACCACTTATGTCTCAACATGCTATTTTCAATGATGTGCTTCAAGCAGTAAAAAGTTAGCTAACAAATATGAGAATTGTAGTATTTATCACTGTCTTGCCTCGATTCAGAGGAAGACGTGATTCCAACTTACTGTTGCGATAAGGAGCGACGCAGAGTCCCCAGGCAGGTGCAAAGGAGAGCCCTTTATTGCAAAAACCCGGCCTTTTTAAACAGTTAGCCAGTTATCTGTTTACATAGTTTTAAAGCACAACAGACATAATTCAACCAACCGCCATACACCACGATGTGAGCACGCGACAGTCACGCAGCACGTTTTCCTACCCCTAATTCAGCTGTGTCCTTTTCCCACAGTCCTTTTCTCCTCAGCTGAAGTAACAGGCCTGAACCATGATTTTACAAGGCCTTCTCTTTATAAAGCTTTACTTATCGGTAACAACTTACAAAGAGTTTGTAGGTAATAAGGTGTAGCTAACGTAGCTGGCAGCTCCGTGGTAGTTAGTTGAGGACTGGTGATAAACCAAGACAAGGATCAAGTAAAGGCTTTCAAATCTGCACGAAATCCTGCCTAATTTAGTGAGATGTAACTTCTCAGCAGCTAGTTTCTTCCTATCAAGGTCATTACAAAGTGTTATGGGATGTGATGGCATTTTTCCATTTCATGATGACTGGTTCCATTGGTTTTGTCTGCCGTACACAAACCATTCATTTTTCTGGAGAATATATTCATTTAATCTTGTGATACCTTCTTCAGAGCTTTCTATTGATTTATGCTTTTCATCTGTCATTTATAAGTAACTGTTCCAGCCCTTATGATTTTTTTTTTAATCTATTCCCTGGATTCCTGTTGCTATTGATTTCTTTTTCTACTTTTGTATGCTATTTTTCAGAATTAATCCTTTTTGCAGCTTTTCTTTTTTTTTTCAATATGGGTGGTAAGAAAACCTGGAGCAATCCATTGACTTTGTAATAAAGGACAACCAATAACTGTGGTGCTGTATTTCCAACTCCTCATCTTTCAGACATATATTACTGATTTTTGAGTACATCCATTACAGAACAGTAGCAAAAGGAATTGAGGTTTCTTTGAATATACTAGCTCATTCTCTTTGTCACCTTGTCTAAAAGTGCTTTAGAAAAATAATTGAAAAACCTCATTTCAATTTTGGAAGCGATTTCCACATAGAGTTCTCTTCCTCCTCTTAGTTGTCCTTTAAAATTCCTATTTCTACTTCTTTTAAATTCTGCAAGCAGGCTGATGGCTTGAGCCATCTGTAATGGAATATCATACTTAAAATCTGTGCATAATGTGTCAGCAAAGACAACTGCAGGTCTGTAAGGGCTCAAGTGAATTGCAGGTGTTTTGATGGTGTAAAAGCCAACATAAATGCCTCATAAATTGGTACTTTCATAAGTTAGGTAGGTTGGGAGCAATAATTATAATTTTTATTTTCCCATAAAGCTCAAGCAATGCTGAGGTACTCATATGTATACTCATCTGTGCTCTAAAATGCAATTGGAATTGTTCCCTTCATACATAGCAAACTAAAATGTTATTGTTACTTTTTAAAAAATCTATGCAGTACACAAAACTTGTTTTTTTCTGTGATTGAAGGAAACTAGCCAGCATATAGGGACATGAATTGTTTTGCACCAAAAGGAAGAAAACCAATCTTCCCAGCCTAACATGAAAGCTAAAGAACACTCCCTCTTCTCAAAACATGGTTTCACCTGTCTGGAAGTGTTAGCAGCAATAATTGTACCCATGATAGTCTGAAATAAAAATTTTAAAAAAAAGTCTGTTTTGACCCCCCTCACTGAGCGTTCTGGTTGTCCTTACATTCTTGTATGTGTGAATTTGGTCCTAGCAACATTGCTGAGGTTTCAAAATGCCCCTTCTAAAATAAAGAGTTGAAAAGCAGATTTTTTAATTGTTGTTTTTAATATAAAATTATGTGTCAGAATCCCAGTCACTGGGGTGATTTACTCTTCCTAATCCCTTTCCAACTGAGTTACTACATACCCAGTGAGTAATTGCCTTCATTGAGTGCCGTTACTGTAGAGCATCAGCAAGAGCATGAATTCTTTCCTTTCTCTTGATGCATCTTCATGTTTTCACTTCTACTGTGATGTCTAAAATCACTCCACTTCCATGACAGGAAGGGTGTAGTATTTGCCTCAACTGCACTTTTCGTAGGAGCAATCGTCAGTCTTTTCAGCTATGATTTTCCCCACCTATCCATATGTTCCTTGCAATGTGTTTTCCCAGCACCAGACCTCCCAGGCTGGGGGAAGCTCTGGAGTTCTCTCCCTCCCACTGGCATTTACTCCAGCACTGTACTCTGTCACTCAGCCTGCAGCAGCCCCCTTGGTGACAGCCGTGCCCTAGCAAAGGCATGGGAGAAGTGTTCCTTTAAAAAGAACCAAAGGCTTGCTTTCTTCTATGCTGCTTAAAGTATTTTTGCCTCTCAGTCAGTAGAGGAAGTGTTTGAAGGGCGGGGTTTTTGTTTGTTCATTTTAAAGTATCCAAATATTCATTTAGTAACTGTGTAGTTTTGGAGGAAGATTACTGTCTGATAAAAAACCAGCACTGATCTTTGATTTTTTTTAAGGAATTTTGCTGCTAAAGGGCTGAAAAGATGAGCAAAGGCTTTCAGTTCAGTCAGTCTCATTGTTTCCAGGGAGTGGGAAGTGAGAAATAGACCTTATTTATGAATGCTACTGATCAAAAGAGATAAAACTAAACCTTAGTTTTTAGTAAAGTCTAAAAGGACTCCTATGTACTGATTCATTGTTATGAACAAAGTGTTCAGAAGCCACAAAAGACAGGTAGATGCTGTGATGTCCCTCTGGAAATAAGACTCCCTCATGCATCAAAATGCTTTTAATGCTCATCGGTGGGGGGTTGATATGGAGAGTATTTTTCATTGGGGGAAAAAACCATCCACCGTCTCGACTTCACTTTTAACAGCCTTGCTTTTGGTATGAAAGACGTTTGGCAAGTGAACCCATTACAATAATCAGGAGTGCTGCTCTAACAACTGCTGTCAGGCAAAGAGCTTCTGTTCTCTCTCTCCTCTCTTCCTACTCCTTTACTTAACAGCTAAATTCAGTGAACAGACTGAAGCTGTAATAAATAACTCTTAAAGAGACTGGCACTTGAGAGCATGGCCTTCAACTTCTACACTTTCCTGTCTCTTCTGAAATAAAATTAAAAAAAAAAAAATTCTTTTTGACTCTGATTTTGGATTCCAAGAAGCAGTAACATGAATAAAAAAGAGCATTACTGCTAAACACATGCTTACTGCTTTGATTGCCAGGATATAGGATCCAATGCGACTGTAGCTGTATCGCTGTGGTTTAATCTTACAAAGTAAGGAACTAAGCTATAATGTGCTCTGTGTGTATGTGTTGGGCTTATACAAGACTACAGGTACAACTATTTGGGCAAAAAACCCTGCTCTCACCAAATAGCTGGGCTACTCTAGTAAATATGTACAGATTCACTTATGTATTTGAACTCTGTCCAATTACAGATTGTGGGCTTATTCAACATGTGGTTTTTGGCTAAGCACTGATTCCAAAATTGGTATCTCTGAGACTAATTAAGATCATTAACATACTATTGAACATTTTCAAAACAAAGTAATTGAGACCAAAATTTGATTTCTGTATTCCCTGCAGTTTTGTTTGTGGTTTTGCTTTCCATTTGGAAGTGGAGCCAAGGTCACAGAATATTTCAATAACCTACAGTGGATGGCTGCTAAATGTCATTCCCTTGAATACAATTACAACGTTAAAAAAAAAAAAAAGTACATTGTCCATTTGCTCTAAATGCATCTTTGATGGATTCTTCTGTATGTTTGTGATAGATTTTTTCCCCCTCTCCTCCTCTATAACTCAATTGGATGAAGTCTTACATAGCTGTAATAATCAATGGTGATATAAAATCAATTAGAAATTGGTCTAGCATTATGAAACTGAGATTCTGGGTCAGATTCTAGGTAAGAAGCAATCAAAGCGCTTAACCTTCTACCCTACAAGGGGTTCAGGAGCTAATTTTCACTCAGAAGCATGATTATACTTGTAATTATGCAGTACTGTTACAGTAGTATAACTATTTTTGACACAACTCAAATCAAATTATCATTCAAAGTCTTAATTGTTAAGATGAGCAATTGGAGAAAGGTGAATGACCTCTTAGTTCATCCCGATAATCCAATACTTTATTTTGCACTCGTGTCTGATATCACAATGATGGGTTTGCTCTAATTTGTCACGTCTGTTTTCTGTGTCAGAAATCCTTCAAATTGGGCAACACCTTTGGGCAAGTAGAATGTAAATCTGACTTTTAAGTTGAGGCTGACTGGGGAAGAGAAATGGATGAGTAGATGTGTTTCTAAAAAGAAAATGTGAATCACAGTAGTTATGATAGTGATTTGCTTATATTTCATTATAGGTTTAATTAGAGATAGTACGTTTACAGCCTATTCTCCGTCCTCCTCTCATTTTGTGGACACATTCATGCCTCATACTTACTAAAACTGTTTAATAAAATCCCGATTCTGCTGGAATCACTGCCAAAATACTAACTAATTTCAATGGGGCAAATATTCATAGAGATAGAGAAGAAAGATGGTTACTCTAATTAATCTTCCTATCTCGACTACAGGAGGTATTTCCTGCTCTTTCTTGCTACCTATCAGTAATACTAATGTCTTCAAAATCCCCAACACAAAAAAATCCATCCAAACAATAAACTAAACCAACAACAATAACACCACCCAAATGAACAAAAACCCCACAAGCTGTCCAGAAAGATGTATTTTACAGCAGAACTAGGATGACTCTTACATGAATGTTCTTGCATTGGATTATAGAATGACTGAGTGGGTTGGGTTGGCTTGGAAGGGAACTTAAAGCTCATCTCATTTCAACCTCTTGCTGTGGGTGGGGACACTTTGCACTAGACCACATTGCCCAGAGCTCCATCCAACCTGGCCTTGAACACTTCCAGGCATGGGGCATCCACAGCTTCTCTGGGCAACCTGTTCCGGTGCTTCACTGCCCTCACAGTAAATAATATAGACTATATGTGTTTAAAAAGACCACATAGCACACAATTATTACATAAAAGTGAGTATTTCCTCTTTGCTCTGAACAGTGAGCTGTTGATACCTGTCCCATCTAAATCCTCTTCCTTCAAGACCTGAGCAATAAATGCTACTGCTCCCAAGTGGCCGAGCCATGATGAGAGTCATTGTCTAGACTTTATTTCCCTTTCTCTCTCTTTTGTGTATTTACAGTTCTGTTTCACTTCAGAACAAATGGATGTGGAAAAAAAAAAAAGAATGGAAGCCATCTACTTATTGCTATTTGGGTGATATGATTAGAAATGTAGATTTTCTGTATAGTCAACAGAGAGTTTTCCTAAGCAGTAATTCAGATGACATCAGTTGGAAGGCATGAATACCCACTTGGATATTTACATTTAATTAGATACTCTGTACTCCTTTACTGAAGCACCTGGAGAAGAAAATTCATTGTGCCCTATAGTAACTAATATTTTTGAGCTTGGATTACTCCTTGGAATACACTGTAAATTTGGTGTTGCTTGGAGCATATTTTTGGGAGTGAAGATGATAGGTTTGTAATTATGAACAAATATCTGCTGTAGTTCAGTATCTTTCCCCCTCAGGCTTTTCCTTTTCTTCACATTCAAATCTGTTGCATCTGCTTATATAATTCCAAAACTAGTTCAAAGCCAAGATTTTGAGGCTTTTTTCTTGGCTCTCCCAGCAATCTGTTTAACCGTTTATTAAGTGTCTATCACAGCAGTCTCTTTCTTACCCTGTGCACATATTAGGAATCATTAGCTTTGTCACTAGAGGATAAGCATCCACATGGAAAAGCTCTGTAATGCACACAAGGTGCAGTCTATTGACATTACATCATATGCCTTGTTATATTACCAAAACAATTAAGTTATCTGAGTATCAACACTGCACGTACACATCACATCATTTTTAAATCAAAGCACTTAGCAGCAAAGAAATGAATAATTAAGAACACATAAAACTTATGCTGCCCACACAGTAAGTACATTATTCTTCTCAAGACTTTTACCTTAATAGGCTATAAGATCTTCAGTGAAGGCAGATTTTTGCTGTTGCTGTCCCATACTTGTTTAGACGAGTCTGACATAAGAGGACCCTGTGTGCTCTATAGCAAAAGTGGAGGAGGCCAAAGAAGACCTCTTGTCTTAAAAATATGTACACTCATCTTGTAATTTTAATTCCATTCTAAGCTGATCATTATCCAGTCGTTGATAATTTCTGCTAATAACTGTTTGGCCCTTGTTTAATTTTGATTTTTCACTGTCTGAGAAAAATTTTTGTCTGGTGGAAACTGCATTGAGGCCATGGATGCCAAGAACTCATGCCATGTCAGAGCAGTGCTACCCACACTGCCAGGTGCTGACCATGAGGATGGTTTTGATTCCCCTGTAAAATGAGCATGTCAAACTGGACACTACCCTAAATGAGCTTCCTAACTGGGAATTAGTGGCTAGCCCAGGGCAGCAAAGAAAGTCTTCTCTGCCACAGCAGGATATGTCATACATTGCTTCGTGCAATTAGTCCCATTCAGTTCATGACTTCTGCCACCAGCATTTTAGCTGTCTTCTTCCATGCTTCATCTCTCAGACCATCTGTATAGCAAGGTGACTTCTGAGTGTGAAGCCATAGCAGCCTGAGTTTTGACACAGTCATATCCATAGTCATGGATCGGTACTGGATATGCTCCAAGACACTTCCACTAAAGAGGCCTGTGTCTTCGCTGCACAGTCTGTGAGGAGCCTAATTGGCACACCTGCTTTCAGGCTGTTGTTGGGGAAACTTGCACCGTGCAATTTTAAGTGTGTTGCCACTCTAAAACCCTGTTTCTAAGCTTATGTTACTGTCTACATCTCAGATCCTGAGATTTCAAAGTCTGTCTTTCCTTGGGTTTTGCTCCATTTTGCAAAATGTTGTAAATGGCTGGCACTAGGTTTTGTCACATGTGTGTGTGTGTGTACATATATATATGTAAATTTTTTCCTTACCTAACAAAAGGAAGCTCAGCAGAAAAAGAAGACATTTTTAAATGTACATTAAACAGTAAACACCTTGGGGAGGCTGTGAGGAATTGCATATATAATTTAAAATAAAAGGTATATATATTAAATAATTATTTTATTACTTTAATTACTTCCATCTGTCCAGCCTTCCATACTCTCTTCCATTTCCACAGCTATAATTTGTATTCTCATGCCATACAGGTATTTAGAAAAGACATGCACATATGTACATAATATAAATATTGATGAACTGAAGGGTCATGCATATTGCTTCTAATGTAACCTTACCTACCTCTTGTCTTTCTTGATCATTGATGGACTTTCCCCAAGTCTGCCTCTATTTTTTTTCAATCACTAAACTATTTCCAACAAACAGGAAGTGGTGGGGTCTTTTTGTTCACACTTTATATGAATTGTTAGTAATGAAAATTTCCTTTTTCAATGTAAAATATCAATTTTTTTTTCAAAAATAACTTAGCAATCCTTTTTCGACAATGCTGAAACACAGCTTGTTTGTTGTCCTGGAATGTTTACTTAATATTTCATATACTCTGGAGATAATAAGCATTCAATTTTTGGAAATTTTTGTTTGCTGAGATTTACAAAAGGTGAATATTCCCCTTTCTGCTCGAGAGTGCCTAAAATGTGAATTCTTGTCTGACTTGCTTCAGGGTCATCTTTGTGTAGATATAAAGTCTGATTCTGTTCTCATGCTCCTTATTGGTTCTTCCTCACAAAACTGTGCTGCTTTATTTCGGGGTATTACATTCACAATACCAATTTTCTGGAGGAGCTCAAGTCATATTTCTAGGAGAAACAGTGCTTGGAGAAGCTCTAGAAACACTTCAAGTGTTGATAACCAAGCTGTAGCTGGTAGTGTTATTGAGGCACTACACTTAAAGCTGCCCAGAGAAGATGTGGATGCCCCATCCCTGGGAGTGTTCAAGGCCAGGCTGGATGGGGCTCTGAGCAACCTGGGATAGTGGAAGGTGTCCCTGCTCATGCCAAGTGGGTTGGAACGAGAAGACCAATAAGTTCCCTTCCAACCCAAACTATTCTGTGATTCTCTTGATTCCATGATTAAGTACAAGAAGCAAGGAGGAGGGAAAGAAATTATCTGAAGAGGAAAATCATCCCAGAGTTTAAGTATATGCAGATCTGGAGTCATACAGGGATCTGTCTCTATGTATGAAACCTCAGTCATTTCCCAACCTGTGTGTCTCAATGTCCTCAGCTGCAGAATAAGGTTAATAATATTTACCAGCCAGTGGATCACTCATCTGTCAGAATGCACGCAATAGAGTATAATTTCTGTGTATTGGGGGGGATATCAGTGATTCTTCAGGCACTCATGACCTGATCCGTATTTTCAGAGACTGCTGGCAGAAACCACTTGGCATATTCCCAGGAGGGATAGCGTGCAATCTTCGAAGGGTGATAAAAATTTACGATTGGAGCAGCTTGCCCGATTTCCCATTACCGGTCCGGCAGGCGGGGTTTTGCCCCACGTGGTGTTGGCGGGTACCCCGGGGCCGGGCCGGGTGCCGCTGTCCGCGGTGCTGGAGCTCCGGAGCGCCGCAACTTTCGCGCCCCGCCCGTCTGTGCGCCCACTCGGGCACGTTCCCCGGGAGCGCGGCCTCTAATTAAACTAACTCCTCCCTTCGGCTGCAGGAGCCCGTAGGAACGGGGGCCTTCATCTCGCTCTCCATCCGCTCCCCTTCTTTTTTTTTTACCCCCTTTAACAGAGCAACTGAGCTTCCTCCGCCTGGGCTGTGCAAACTGCGGACCGCGCACCCCGGGGGCTTTTAATTCCAGCGGGATCCGCCCCCTCCCTCCCCCGATAAACTTCGGGGGCCTCCTGCATCTCCCGGGACCGCGTTTCGGGGCTCCCGCCGCCCAGGTAAGAGGTGGGGGGCAGGAGCTGAGAGATTAAAAAAAGGGGATGGGGGCGGAATCCTGCGGTTTAGCCCCAGCACAGCCCGAGCCGGGCTGGGGCTCACCCCGGGGGCGGGGTGGGCGCGGCGGAGCATCCTCCTCCTTCGGCGCCTCTCCGGGGAGCGGCGGCCCCCGGTCTCCGCACCGCCCCCCCGGCGCCGGCTGCTCCCTCGGCAGGTGCCTCCCGCCAGGTAACTTCCCCAAGTTTGGCCGGGGCTGGGGGTGGGAAAGCGGGAGAGGTCGGTGGGCTCCAGGGGCGCGGAGCCCAAGGGCAGTGGGGATAGCACTTGGTGCAAAGCTGAGCTGTGCTTCCAGCTGGGCTTGTTCTGGGCATCCCTCAGAATCCTAATGCCAAAGCTAAGTTAGCAGTCAATAACGTGCTGGCATGAAGAAAGAGCATTGGAGTTTTGCTCGTTTATCCTATTTTACCTACAATTTAATGCATAAAAATGCCAGTTATTTCAAATTATAGATCACAATATACCAAGCAGTTCACCTCATAAAAGGTATTAGAATGCAGTATGTAAATTGGAAATTGCAGGCTTCCTTTATTAATTTGAAACTAGAATAATATATTAAATTTTGCTGAAGTTAATAGTAAGAAAAAGTTAGGCAAGAAAGATAGTTGTAATTAGCTTTTGGAGAAGTAATACAAATGCAAATGAGTGTGATGACACTTCAGTACAGACATGTTGCACCAAAGAAAACCCAACCTGATAAATTTAAGCTCTGTGCAACCAATTCAGGAGGAGGCCTTTATTTTTTTTTTCTTTTTTGTTATTCTCATAAGTTTGGATAAATGGAAGTATATCCACTGCATACATATGTGTATAGGTAAAGCATTTATGGTCAAGAAGGAACAGTAATACTCAAGATGGGTCCTTACATAGGCCTATAGGATTGCAAAAATAGGCTCTAACTTTATAGTTAAAAATCTTGGGTCAAGAATAGGCGGGGTACCAGCTGTAAATCCAGGGAAGTAATTATCCTTCTAGCCAAAGGTATGGCCTGCTACTAGTAGTTGTTGATACTGGTTTACTTATTTCCAATTTAACCTACAGAAAATATACTTCATGAATTAAAATAGTTGTGGAAAACCAACCATATTTTATTCCTAATGTTATAGAAATTAGTGATGGAAACTAATTTTGGAGTTACTTGTTACAGTTCAGGTACTTCACACCTGGTACACATTTCACTATTTCTCTGGCATTTTTTGAGCAGCTGGATATAGTAAGTACATAGGTGGTTGCTTCTGGTCATTTCACATAGTGTAAGCCGGAAACACAGAGGCAAAATCGTTAAAAGTATTAATTCCCTTGTCTCATGTCTCCTGCTGGGTGGTGAGAAAGAGGTGCATTCTACTGCAGCTCAAATCTGGTGCAAGTAGGAGGTGTTTACCTGCATCTTTCCATCCAAGGCTCCATCCACAGTGTCAGTCAGAGAAATGAGAATGATTGATATGGGCACAGGATATTGACAAGGCCGTTGCTATAACCAACAGTTGCAGTGGACATTCAGCTGTCAGTAACATTAATAACCCCCGTACCATTGCGGAAAACTCAAAACACCAAATGTATAGTTTGTTTTAGTTACTATGTAGAAATTGGGTGTAAATGTGTGTCTTTCCTCTCTTAAATGACCTTTGCTTGTATGCAGAGGACTGTCATGTGATCTGTGTTGCTCAAGCTACTGGAGTTCTTATAGTGTAGTTATGGTTTGCTATTTCTCTGAGTAGTTATGAATTTCAGTTGCACATTTTACTCTGGCTTCAGAATGAATTAAAAAATATCTGTTTTGATGTCAATTAGAGTTCTCAAAATCAACAGAAAAAAATGCTTATACTGAAAGTCCCTTTTTTCCAAAATTCCTAAATTAGGTAGATTGTAAACATCAGAATAAATATGAAAAAGAATCCCACCAATCTTATTTCTTAAAGAAACAATAAGAAAAAGAAATAGCATTATGAATGAAAGCTATTTCTTGATATGTTTTAACTGAAGTTTAGTAGGATTAATATTTCCAGTGCAAATTTTTGTGCAGGTTCAAGTACTAGGTGGGCGATATTACCTTCCTTTGTCCCTCCTTGACTTCTTGTTTGTGCTAAAATTAAGTTTCCCAACTGTGAGAAGTCATCAGGCATTTTCACAAGTAGCAATTGAAATCTCTTAACACGCCTACAAAGCTGAAAGCCAAGTCATCTATTTAAAGAGGGTTTTGAAGTGGTGCTTTTCTTTGTTGGTTATCTGGGCAGTGGAGAAACAGTTTATCTGTCATCAATTCCCCTAGAATATTTGAGTTTTTCTGTGGAAAAACTGACCTTAATGAATGTGGGGAATTGGCATCAGATTAAATCTTTATCCATGGTTCAGCTCAAAGAAAAAACTTAGGAGTGCCTTCAGCTCAAGGGCTTTGTCTTTAAACATTGAAGGTAGAGAACTTGTTACAAGGTCAGCTAGCAACAACAAATGACCACCTATGAAGTCTCTAGTGATGAGATATTTTGTGAGAAGAACAAAGCAGTCTGCACCTTTGGAGGGAAGCCACCTGGAGCCCAAATACCTGTTCATCTGAGTATCACAGTCACGATATTAAGTCTCTGATCTCCTCCTAGTCCAGGTTTAGCTTACTCTGAGGGAGAGAAAAGTCTTGGCAGAAAACAGAACAGTACCAGCCTTTATGAAAGAGAGAAACAAGCACTGTGGCTGCAATTGGAGCTGAGGCAGGAGTCACAGAAAATCATAACATGACATCAGGGGTTAAACTTAGGTGAAAGTGGAAAAATAATGGCAGTCTTTGTCCTAAAAATCCCCTCAGTCAAGGTGTCAAAATGAGATATTGCTTTTATTACACTGTACTGATGCTCAGGCATTGATTTTTCTTTTATCTGCTGGTCTGCTTCTCAATCAGCAGAATTTCTTCATCAGCTCTACCTTGCACCTCACAACGTCATGGGGTTTGACTGGGAATCGTGACTGGGCTTCTGGAAGGTAGCGTGCCCATGGCTGTGGGAAAAACAATATTAAATACTATGTTGATTTTCACAGCATAATGTTTTCTTCTTTTCTAACCTGTTTTACACCATGATTTGGAAAGTAGCTTTACTTTTTTTTTCATTAAGACAGCTTTCAAAACCCAGGGCCTCCAACAATGCTAGTTTTTCTTTTAAACACAAGACAAAACCCCCACAGCAGTAAATCCAAACTAATGGCTGCAGAAACATTTCCTTCCCTCTTCACCGTGTAAACAAGAAATTTCTGTCACAGAAGCACACTTAGGTAGAGCCTAGAATCAGGGATATGAAATATTGGATGAACAATGGATTTAAGGTGGCACATTCTCAGGAAGCTTGGTCAGAATAAAGACCTCTTCAGGTCACAGAGGGCAAGTGTCTGCCCTTAAAGGTACAAGTTTCTAGCTCTCGTGGATCAGGTCTTTAAAATCATGAGATGCAACATTGTTATGCATAGGAAAGTTATTCAAAGAATTTCTTGAGGATTTTAAAATTTACTAGTCACCGTGCTTTTTATCTTATAGAAGCTCAGACAGATAAACTCCGGAGAGATCGTTTGAAAGAGATGTAAGCATAATTCCAATAAATATTAAAAACTGCTAGACTACTCTCAAAACACTTTTTGGTAAATTATGCACTCTTTGAACATATGAAGGTATGATTGCTGGTATGGGTGGAACATTACCAGTCTCATTCCCCTGGGATTTATGCCTACTTGGATTTTTCCCATTCAACATAACAGGAAAAAAAGCCCCTAACCAACTGTTTTCATCTCTGTTGGTACTCCCACTCAAAAAATTATGTGTTTTTTTGACTTTTCCCATTCTTCACAGTTATTCTGCCCTGATTTTTTTTTTTTTTTCAAGTTCATCAAAATTAGTTTAGCTCAGGCAGGGGGGATTTACAAGAATAACTGTGCTAGTACTCCTTGTTAGTGGTAGTAATGTAAAAATATGTAGTATATAGATAACACTGTAATTTAATAACTTATTAAATCATGATCAGATTTCTAAGCTAAACTATGCTATGCTTCACTGGAATGTATTCAACAGATCAACCTCCAGCTAATTTGGTTTTTCTAAACAGTCCTGTAAAATATTATTGCAAACATTTGTAACTGTAAAAAAAAAAAAAAACCAAAAAGCCAGCAGGGACCAAAGTTGCTCTCAGGCACATTTGGAAATCCTGTATGTATCAAATACCACAACTGGGACTTATTCATTTGTTGGTGGTTAGGAGAGCTGTCAGGCTTTGATGAGCCTACTCAGACTTTCCACCCTGCTGGTATGCACCTGAGCAGATCCCCAGGTCAGCCTGGCATCTCCCATCCCTTAGTTGCTCTCCATGAAGAGAGCAAGTCTGTTGGCTGCTGTAAGAGACTGAATAATTGATTTCTGCAGCCGTGCTCCCATGCTGGGGGAGCTGGAACGTGGTTGTGCTTCTGCACTCCCTTGAGAACACAGGACTGCAGGGTTCCTGGGCAAGTTCCAGCAGCAGTTCACCATTCCCGTTTGTGTATGATGCATCCAGATATTTCAGAGTGGTTTCCAGTCATTAAATATACATACAACACTCATGCAGAGAGTCATTATACCCACTCTTCTGATGGGAGCAGGGATTTTTTTTTTCCCCTTATTTTTTCTTGTTGAGTCAGAGCAAAGGGCACACCTTGAAAATTCCCCTGCTAAATTCCAGCACTGAAGAGAGAAAGTTTGGGTTAGAGCCTGTTTGCTGAGCCGTAGTATCTGCCTTCATCCTAAGCAGGAGGCTAAAATGTGTCAGCACAAGTTTGACTTGCACTGAAAAGTCTTTATGTTGTTTTGGTCACCTTAGGGAGCTTGGAAGTCTTGCTTCCAGCCTCACCAAACCAAAAGGCACCAGTGGAGTGTCTCTAGTCTAATTTTGCTTCCCCATCCACTAAAAAAATGTGAAGAGGTGCTTTAGCCAAAATGTTCAAAATCCCACAATGAAAAAAATGTAAGTTACATCAACCTCTGTGGGCTTCTGATGTGTCTAAGAGACAAACCAGACCACAGCAGCATGTCCAGGACATGAAAGGTGGGCAAGTGATACACAACATGTTTTATTTATTCATTTTTACAGAAATTTAGTTATCTTATCTAGTGTAGTGCCCCTCTTTCTCCTTTAAAGTGTAACACAAGAAAATACATCCTAAACCTCACTGTTTTCTAATGTAAATGTAGAGTGGGGAAAAGAGATCAGAATAATGAACGCTTCAGAGAAGTGCTGATGTTTAAGCAGTACATTTTGTCCCTGCTCCTTTCTCTCTGCTCTTTGTTTGTTGTGGACCCTCATTTTAGACATGAGTGTTTCTCACAAGGTTTGGGATTTTTTTTTTTGTTCTGATCTTTCATTGTTATGCTCCATATGTGTTTGAGATCAAAATAGTTATCATCTGAATTTAATTTAGTACACCTTTCTCTTTGTGATGGGCTGCTATTTCACAGGGTACAATGCCACTATTAATCATCATAAAGAAAATGCATGAAAACAGTCCAAAATATGTGTCAGGCACTTCAAGGTGATGGATGCACAATAGATGGCCCCATTATTATCACTCAGTAACTTGAAAACTTTTGGTCCTCACATTTTCTCACTTTAAAACATCATTAACTTGTTCATGGGATCCAATACTTTGTGAAAAATGTATTACTCTTCTACTCACTTTTTCCTCATCCTTCATGCTGTATTGACAGAGACAGTTACCTGAAATTTCTTGATGCATTGTAAGTTTACTTCTCAGTATATGAGATAGCAAAGAAAACTGAAACAAATGGTTGTATGGAACAAATGTCAATTATATTGATTTTGATCTATTAATGCAAAAGCAGATTGTATGAGTGATTGCAATTAGGGAACTTACGGTTGTTGGTCATAGTTCTATTTACTCCTTGGATTTGTTCTCTTTTGTGAATCAGAAAGACTTAAAGACTAAAATACCTGTGTTGACTGAATGTGGCTGATATTCTTCTTCTATTAGGATTGTTACAAAAGTTGTACAAACCTGGTGAGATTGACCAGTGCAGCCCACAGATATTTCCCAGTCAGATCATTCACATGATCTAGTCTAACCATTTGGAAGTAAATGGTTGCAGTTTCCAGAACTATCTTCTCTCTGTATAGTGATACAGCCAATTCCTATATCAGAGCCTGTCATCTGAACAACTGGATGAAAAATCTTAAAAGCTAAAGTCATCCAATATTTAAACTTTCTATTGCAAAGGAGGTTTTTGTTTTCATTTTTGGGAAAAAAAACCCTTTTTAAGTCTTAATGAATTCATAAAAGTGAAATTGGTAAGTTTCTATACACAAAAGAATGGAAGAAACAATCTTTCTAAAGGACCAGCTTAAAACTTATTTGCCTTCATTCAGGAACCATTAATTCACACTTACAGTATGTCTGTAGGTAATTTTTATTTCTCCTAACAGTACATATGTTGTTTCCTTTATAACATTAATCTGACGTTAAAAAAGTTCAATCATAAAAATATTGCAACTCTTACATTTTTCACTTTAAATTTTAATCAGAGAGTGTGGAAGAATCAATAGTTACTTAAACTTTGAAAGGTTCTGAAAGCAAACCTGATTATAAGTTAGTGACTTAATGATTTAGTACATTACTGAATAATCAATAATTGCTATCTGATGTTCCAAATCACTCTTACTAAATATGTTTTGGAAAGTTTGTCATTACACCACAGAAGTTTCTGGCAGGCATGCTGAATGAAGAAGACATCATCAATGACACAGACAGTGGATTGAGAGCACCCTCATCAAGTTTGCAGATGACACCAAGCTGAGGAGTGTGGGTGACACACCTGAAGGATGGGATGCCATCCAGAGGCATCTGGACAAGCTCGAGAAGTGACCCATGGGAATCTCATGAAGTTTAACAGACCAACTCCAAGGTGCTGCACCTGGGTTGGGGCAACCCCCAGTACCAATCCAGGCTGGGGATGAACAGACCCAGAGCAGCCCTGAGAGAAGGACTTGGGGGTGCTGGTGGGTGAGAGGCTGGACATGCCCCGGCCGGGATGTCCCATACACTGGGAGCCCAGAAACCCCCCGTGTGCTGGGCTGCATCCAAAGCCCCGTGGGCAGCAGGGCAGGGAGGGGATTCTGCCCCTCTGCCCCGCTCTGCTGAGACCCCACCTGCAGTGCTGCATCCAGCTCTGGGGTCCCAGCACAGGAAGGACAGGGACCTGTTGGAGCCAGGCCAGAGGAGGTCACCAAGGTGATCAGAGGGATGGAGCAGCTCTGCTATGAGGAAAGGCTGGGAGAGAATTGGGGTTTTTCAGCCTGGAAGAAGAAAGGCTTTGGGATGACTTAATTGTGGCCTTTCAGTACCTGAAGGGAGCCTACAGGAAAAATAGAGAGACACATAATTACAAGGGTCTGGAATGACAGGACAAGGGGGAAGGATGTTAAACTGACAGAGAGTAGGTTTAGATCCGATATTAGGAAGAAATTCTTTGCTGTGAGGTTGGCGAGGCACTGGTACAGGAAAAGCTGTGGCTGCCCCAACCCTGGAAGTGTTCAAGGCCAGTTTGGATGGGGCTCTGAGTAATGTGGTTTAGTGGAAGGTGTCCCTGTCCATGGCAGGTCCCTTCCACCTCAAACCCTTCTAAGGTTCTATGATTCCATGATTTGCAGAGGCCCCTCTTCTGATGTCGCAAGAATCTGTTCCAGCAATGGATTTGCCATCTCAGTTGAGCCATGGCTGCCTCCAAGCTGACAGCTGTCCTGGGTTATCTGTTCTGTTCTGCTTGGGAGTTCATGGCTTTTCACCTTCCATGCACAAAGGCAGTGGCTGGCAGCTTGGAGTGAGGAGCAGGAGTGCTTTGGCCCAGTGAGGGCAGCACTGGAAACCTCTGGTGTGGTATGGACCTTGTTATGCTGCTCTTGTATTGCCTCTGAATTCAAACAGGCAAAATCTTATCATTACACTGTGTAAACAATCCTGATATTGCAGGGAGGTCCTCATCAGATAGTATCTGGTTCCACAGATGGCCCTCTGAGGGAGCTTGTAATTATAAGGTCTTTGGTAATGCACTAACAGAAATGAGGTTAAAAAATAGTCTTTGTAACAGGCAAAGTAAGACATCAGTGATAAATTCAATTGTTTTAAATGCATCAGACCAGGTTCTGATTTCAGTTATGTGGATATAAACAGGCCTGCTGGTACCATAGACTTTTGTGCATGCACGGAAGGTCAGAATCTTGTCTCAGGGATGTAAAAATCCACTTTAGACTTTATAATCTGTATTAGAAAAATTTAGCCTATCCTTGGACTTCCCTTAGGCATCAACATTCAAAATATTTATAGGATATCTCGTGTGTTTGATGATTTTTTTATCAGTATTTTGGGGTTTGATTTTTTCTCCTTTTTTTTTCCCCTGCAACTGTATGACTCCAAACATTTTATGTACCTGCAAAAACTCTTGTATCATGTTGCCATTTCAGAGAGTTCCAGCTGATACATGAGGCTGACTGCATTAACAATGGCCAGAGAAGCCATTTATCCCTTCCTACTATCTACACCAGATATTTCATAGGTGCTCTGTGGAGAGGGAAGCTGTTCTTTAAATTCAGAGTTAAGTGGCTAAATTCTACTTCATCTGCAATGGTAACTTCCACTTTTATGAAGCAAGTGACATTTCCATGATTTGCGAGGAAGCTGGTGTATTTTTTTTGTCATTTGCTAAAGATTTATGGAGTGTATCCTTGCATAGAATAAATATTGTTTTTTAAAAAATGCAGCTTTGTAGAGAAACTCATAAATTAATTATACTAAAAAGGATACTGAAGTCTACATAGTCAATATACTCAGTGATTTAAACAAGACAAAAGCATATAAAATATCCAGGCAGTAACAGAAAGCAAAAAACATATAAGTTGTTGCCACCCCCAAAACAAATTCTGCAAAGCCATGGATTTTAATGGATTGTGCCATTGAGATAGCAACAAATCTCTGGAAATGCAGCTGAAAGCCTCCCAAGCCAAGTTTTCATGCCAACACTACTTCAGCAGAAGTCTCATCTAAAACAAACTTCAGACTTTGTTAGAGTCCTTTATATGACAGATTTATCCACGTTCCCTGATTTCTTGCCAACTGACTGCACCTGGTTCACTCTAAATTAGTTACAGTTAATTGTCAATAAATGTGAAGAAGGTCCTCTTGCCATTTTATCTTGGCTGTGAAGCTGGTGAGTCTCATGGCTGTTTATCAGGTAGAGTTATACATACAAGTTTAGAGGAGAAAAAAAAAAGAGTAAAATAGAGAGTGGTACTAATTGTTTTATTATTTTTTCCCCCGTGTGTGTTATGGTGCAGGATATGTGTGAGTACAGCTGCAGTAAGGTTGAGATGTTATTTAATTCAGCTGAGTCCTGGCTGGATGGGCTGTAAAGGGTGTGAGAGGTGGCCTGGGCTTTTTTTTTCACTTGTGTAGGGAGAATTGTTGGTTTAGAAGGAATATGGAGAAGGAAGCCCTCCAGGTAAGTTTTTATTTCCCTGTTAGCCTGGTGTTTTTCTCTCTTGTAGCAGCTTTGGAGGGTAAAATAAAAATAGATTCTTCTCTGTGGAGTTAGAGTGATTAATAATTTTTTTTGTACCATTAGAGGATGTTATTTGTGCATCCATTGGCTTTCCTTCAGTAGGCCTTGCAACACCAAAAACTTGCTTTTAAAATTATTTTTTTTGTATATTTGTAATTTCTGTTCACCTCTTCACAAGATAACTAAAGGAAAAAGGTGAAAAAAGAGGACTTTTTCCTGTCCTCTGCATCTCCTGACCTGTTGCACCTGCTGTTCCTTATTGATTTGACATACTTATGGCTTGATTCTGTCCTTGGTTGTTTTATTCCTGTATTTGAGGGGCTGAAGCAGCACTGGTGTAAACCCAAATGTTGTAAAGGTTAATTACAGACTTCCTAGTTAAGCTTTTTTACTGCAATGTAGTCTCTATTAGAAGAAGTGTTCTTTAATTAAATAAAGTGTTTGTTTGAGATAAACCTGTTTGCCTGGACCTGTGTGAAAATTGAGGCTCGGGATTCAGAGGGGATTAATGGTTCTGAATCTGAGGCAGTTTTCTGCTTCTATAATGAAAGCCTCCTGCTGAATTTTCCTTGGGAAATGGAAGCGCTAGTTTGAACTTTCAGTTACATATGTGTCAGTTGCTGTTCTTTGCTTCTTTCCCTTTACAAATTATCTCGTAGAAGACAAGAAATAGGACAGGAATAATATCTATAAGGCTTAGATTCCCTCTCTCTCTCTTTGCAGTTTTGTGTTGTGAAGTGCATAGCTTTCACCCAGTCAATGCAGCTTCTTCTGCCTCACTATTTCTTTCAGGGATGGTTCCTGTGTTGAGAAGAAAATAACTCTTGGATCCAAAATAAAACTTTACACTTCTTGCTTCTTTTGTTCTCAGTTGGAATACTATGGATATGGTGTCCAGGCTTCCTTCTAGTAAGGTGGCTGTTTGCCTCTGTCTACTAGTTATGAACTTTCAAGCCAAAAAAGTTTTTTTAAAAGTTAAGCATTTCCTGGCGAGGTTCTGATATTATCACAGAATGGTTTGTGTTGGAAGAGACTTTATAGATCATCTTGTTCCACCCCCCTACCATGGGCAGAGACACCTTCCACTAGACCAGGTTGCTCAGAGCCCCATCCAACCTGGCCTTGAACACTTCCAGGGATGGGACATCCACAGCTTCTCTGGGCAGCCTGTGCCAGAGTCTCGAAGTGAAGAATTTCTTCCTAATATCTAATCTAAACTTACACTCTTACAGTCTGAGGCCATTCCCCCTTGTTCTATCCCTACATGCCCTTGGAAAAAGCCTTTAGGTACTGAAAAGCATCTTAATGCTTTCTTAGTTGTAATATTTATATTACAGCTAGCAGGGCTATAGATACAAATGCCAGCTTTTGGTAGAATTCTAGCTTTCTGTAGACACAGTCAAAGCAAAAATTATCTTGGACATTTTAATTAATTGTAAAGTAGGTAAATAACTAATTGAATACCATCTGTTTGCTTGGGCTGAGAATCAAGGATGTGTCTGTTAGTTTGACAAAAGAATATTCATGAAACAGAATATCTCTTTTCCAAGATCCTGATTTTACAAAACTATTTCTTTGACCTTGCAGTGGTAATGTACATATATTTTTAGGGCATTTATTTGTATTTGTTGTTCTACGTTTTCGCTTTGGAGTTCCCATTTTCAATTGTTTGCTTCTCCTTTCCTCTGGGGGTTAAATAGTCAAAAAAAGAAAGGGCAAAAACAAACAAAGCTTTTTATCATCCCTTTCTCTCGTCCCTCCATATGCCTGAGAGGGGACAGGGAGGAACTGTGTGTGCTGGCTGGGCAGGGCACTGTTTTGCTGAAATAACAGCTGCTCTAGGGGGCCTCAAACAAGCTCTTCACAAGAAAATCAAGGTTTTTCTAACAACTGGGAGGTTCCCCTGTGCAGAATGGTTACCTTCCACAGCCAGTTTTGAAGCAAAAGACAATTTTCATTCTGAACAGCTACAGAAGTGCAGGGGCAGACACTTCGTGATCTGGGCTGGTGGTTAGAGCACTGATTAAATGCAAAAGTGAAAGTTTGAGAGTCACAGCAAACAGGAAAAATTACCCCTCCCCTTTAACCAATCAACCAAAACCGCTTCTTGTAGGAGCTTCCACTGCCTGCCTTCCTTCCATGTGTGGGGGTAGGTGAGAAAGGGAGAAACTGAAGTACAGTATTCTACATGGCTGCTTTTGTAGCATTCCTTAGGTTTTTATTCTGTAAATAATACGAAAGTTTTAAGTTGCATAAAGCAGAGGTATTTTTTACTGGAGATTATAGATCAGAATTGAGAATTATAGATTATAGAGTATAATTTCAGTTGAACCTTTTGTTACGGATGGGTGCTGCATCCATGAGTTTGGAAAATAGCTTTTTTAAAAATAAAAATTACTGCAATAGCAATATTAAAAGTATGCTTAATCAGCCAATATGTAAACATACCCTTCTATTAATGTATTGTTTTCCCTGTTTTTTTTTCGAAGTTGTTTTTTTTAAATTGTTCTGTTCACAAGAATTTTCTAGCTCTTTATAATGGAAAAAAGCACAAGAAGTTTTTACAATACTATCTTTATAAAAACTTTTTATGGAATTGCTGCAAGGTTTCCCACATGTTGGATAAATTTCCCAAATATTCATCTACCGGTTTCTGTGATAGTTGCCTATGCTTTAGACTAGAAATGACATTCTATTATTTCCAGCCAATCCTGTGTAAGTGGTACAGTTCTGCTAAATGAGTATTTGATTAAACAGATCTTCTGAAGGAGCAGATCTGAGTCAGAGTGCTATAAGGGGAGGCGTGGTGGGGAATAATAATCAGGTAAAGGTTGCTGATGCCCAGAGAAGCTGTGGATGCCCTATCCCTCGAAGTGTTCAAGGTCAGGCTGGATGGAGCTCTGAGCAGCCTGGTCTAGTGGAAGGTGTGGCTGCCCATGGCAGGGGGTTGGAAAGAAATGAGCTTTAAAGCTGCTTCCGACTCAAATCATTCTATAACGTGAAAAAATGTGACTGGAAGACTCAATTGGTCCCTAAAAGTCCACAATGAAAAGCAACTGCTAACACACCTCAATGTTGTAAACCCCAAGATTTAAAAAATTCAAGTTTTACGTTAATTGAGGGGTTTCGCCTCAGGAAATTTTCTATGCTATACAATAAGACTTTTAAGAGATTCAATGAAGTGCTGCTTGTTCAGGACTTTTAAACTTGGCTGGATTTGGGATTTTTTTTGGTGAAGTTCAGGCTTTCTGTATGAAAGAAAAGTTCAAGCACTTTCAAAGCAGCTTATTTTGATTTTGTAGTAGCGTATGAGGTGACAGTCTTGAGCAAACAGGCAGGGCGGTTCTGAATGAAAAAGCATTTTTACCAGTGAGTATTTATTAAAGTAGAATTATGGACGTGTACTGAGGAAATTTATGGGAATTTTTTTGCTTTCCTTCACCCAAAAGTATATTTCCCAAGAGTTATAACTAAAACATTAAATAATATTTCTTTGTATAGCATCCAATAATGCAATGGCTGGAAGACAAGGAAGTGGCGGAGTAGCTGGGTGGATGCACTGGATATTAGCAATAATTCTGATGCTGTGGGGTCACCAGATCAGTGGACAAGGACAAGGTAAGTGAAGATCTTTTACTGCAGTTTGCCATTGGCACAATATTGGTTGGAGAAACAAGGGTGTATGATCAAGTTCTAAACTTCTGTGAACAGCTGACAAGAAATAAGAATATAAAAATCTGAAGTACTTCAGTTGAGAAGTCAAATGCTGTTTGGAAAATGATGTCTTGATGCCTTCAGGGATTATCCAGGTGCTTGAATCTGTTTTCATGTGCTCAGTGATTGAAGTGTGCCTTGAAATAAATCTTCCCTTTGTATCTGCTGTTGGCTCTCTAGGTGTGGAGAAGTAGTTGTTTAAGAGATTATAGACATAGATACTTTGTGTTGTTTGGCTGTGATATCTGCAATGAACCTGAAATATTCAGAAAGGCTTTTGTGGCCATGCTATAAATAATTTCCCTGTTGCATTCCTGTCTCACTCACTGATGATGGTGCATAATAACAGCTGTAGGGATGCAGACAGGCAAAAGAAAATGTCTTCTTGGGTTTTCAGTTTTGAAAAATGAAGCATTATTGCATGTTTCTGATCTGAAGGCTGTATCTGAGGGCTGCTAACAAGAGAAGTAAAACCAGGCTATTGTACTTTTTAATATATATTTAGAATGAAAGATGCTTGTGTATTGTGTCAAACTGGGAAAGGGGGAAAATCTCACTGAAAATTTTGAGGCACTGAAATTAAAGAGGAGTGGGTAGCATTCCTTTTTGAGGAATTCCTTTTATCAGGACTTCAGGAAATGTATGTTACATGTGAGCTGAGATTTCCACATCCTAATTTACTTCTCAAGTGGGGGAAATGATGTATGTTTTTCAACTAGAGCCTATCTGTTCTCTATTATTCCAGTCACTGGCTACAACATGATGCTGGTTAGTGTGTGCAGCCTGTGCTAGGTCCATTTTCCCAGGCAGTTTGGGCTGCAGGAAGAGTTCTTGGCTGTTGGAAGGATAATGGTGTTCACTCTTGCTGGGTGCAGTTTTAGAGGTAGGAATTGGATGTAAACTGTGCACTGCAATTCTGCTGGAAACTTCTGTGGAACTTCTGTGTGTTGCCTCCAGAGATCCTAAAAGCCAACCTGGCAGCCCGTGTAGGACTTTAGCAGGGAAGTGTCATGAGTGTTTTGCAGGTAGTCACCAGCTTTTCTGTGATATGAACTGTATTTGTACAAAAAGGGGTGTTGCTTTTCTAAAGTGTCCATTTTGACATTATAGTCTTTGAACTGGAAAACCAGATCTGTTTGAAGACTGGCTATTTTGTGGTACCGTGCTAAAATGTGATGGGTGTGGTAAATTTCAGTTTTATGAAATACTGGTGAATGGCATTGGAAAGAAACAGATACAGCATCTTGAAAGAGTTTGTTTTCAAAGTGGGCGATGTGAGGGCGCTTGTGCTGTGAAATATTCTTTACGTGGTTCTTAATCCTTTATGAGCTTGTGGTGATGACGAGATAGTCTTGATCTGTGAACTGACCTTTAGTCATGTAGTTCTGTGTGTTTCTGCTTTCTAATAATTACCAAATTATAACTACCTTATAACTACCAAATTGTAGAAAAATGAAACTAGTAAGACAAAGCACTCTAGAATGCAAAATGTCTTCCTAAAATTAGCAGTAACCCTTAGTGGGAAAGGGATATGAACCACTGTCATGTTATTTTGCTTTAATTTTAAATAACTTTGCTAGGTTGTAATGAAGCTTTTGAATATTAAATACCTCTAAGCAGGTCTAGTGTAATAAAACCGGCTGTGTTTCAGTCTTGGTAGGCTTTGTACTCTACTGTGATGGAAGTGTAGTGTAGACTTTTGAGCATACACTTACTGCAACTGCTATGCACTGCTTGAACCTTCACTTGAGAAATGTGAACTTTTAATGGCAAGGAAGTAGTAAATTATAAACAAGGAACAAGTATTTTTTGGCATAATTACATACACAGGGTATTTAAAAAATGCAAAACCTCCAGATTTCTGGATATATCTGTAATTTTGCTGTGGGTTTCTGTTAAAACTTTATTTTTCTAAAGTAAAAAGTAAAGCCCTTTGGGCATGCCTTGCAGGAACCTGAGAAATGTAATTTGTGATCAGTTTGAGTAAAATTAATATTAATTACAAAGTTTGGTTATTTGGAGTCTATCAGGACAATAAAATGAAGAAATAATGATTCTGTGTCTGGGCATAGAACCAAAAGTGTTTAAAAGCCATATGGCTGCATTTAAAGAAAACAGCTTCTGAGTCACATAACTTCAGTGTGAGTGGGTTGCTATGGAAGTTAGAAAGAAATCAACATTTGTTCCACTTCCATTTGCAATCTGAATAGTAAACTGAGATTGAAAACCCTTTGTTTTTCAGCAGCTCTTTCTATCTGTCTCTTTGTACACATTAACCCAACCCAAGAATTCTCTGGTTTTTGAAGTTTGTGGGGTAGCATCTTGCTCTATTCATGTGTAGCTTAGGACTAGATACTTCAGTCTACCCAGCGTAAGTGTCCAGTAGAGACTGGAGTAAGGAAGAAACTGTTTTAATTTATTTTTCACTCTTGCACAATAGACAAATGTGTCATTTTTAGAGTTTTGCATCCATTCTGCTTTTCTCACTTGCCTGAATATTGCAGGTTTACTCTTCTGTCTTCAGAGGAGTGAGTATATTTTGGCTATATTTTGTACACATAAGTAACTTTAGAAAAATACTTCTCTTTAACATTGAGCCATGAGTAATTTGAAGAGTATTTTGAAACAGACGTGTTTCTCTTGGTGAACTTAGAGAAATCATATATCTGGAAGTCTGAAGTTACTTGAGCAATACGCAGGCAATTACTGTTCAGTGATATCCACAAATAGTGTTAGTATTGATATTTAAGACAGAAGGGGAATAAGGAGTCCTGGAATCTAATAATGTTCAGACTTGTAAAAGAAGTGAATGTTGCTTAATATCTGGAATTTCACTGCTGTATAGATGAAGCAGGTGCTCTCTTTGAAGCTCTGGAGATGCTGGATAAAACAGTGTCTGCTCTCTGAAGAACATAGCAGTAATCCTGGTGTTCTTGGATGCATGCTTCCTGCCCAAGAAGAGCCTTTCAAATCTTTTTTTTTTTCAGAGCTGTCAGGGTACAGTGTTGACAGGTTGCTTTATTTAATGATCAAGCATAAAGGCTGTGCAATGTGCTACAGCCAAGAGGCTTCAGAACTCAAACAATGTGCTAGAAAGCAGTGGGTGTTGCTGGCTGGCCAAGCTCTGACCCCCTGCCTGCAGGAGCTTTAGTCCCCCCCAACACAGACCTAATGGGGAAAAAGCATCTTAACTTTTGAATTTAAACAGTGTTGTATGTAAGTACATAATATTTTTGGTTTCTTTTTGCGTTTTGTAACTTTAACCAATGATAAAGTAAGTCATGCTCAGCCAGAATTATGGCTAACTTGGAATATACAGGAGCATATGTCAATATACCTTCGAAACAGAAAAAGGGAGTCTGCCAGATTTCAGAGTCATAAGGTGGCTGCTTATAGATGAGAACAAGCATTCAAATTGCCTCAATTTCACCTTCTTTTGTCTGTGCTGCTGACAAAACCCAAATGTTCCCCAAAACATACTCCAAAACCAATGAATAACAATGTCTTCACTCAGTCCTGAAATCCTGAGATTACTGTCTTGTTAATAGTGGAAATGAAGGCAGATTGAGGATACCTGAGATTTCTTCCCAAACTCATCTGTAGTGACATGTTTTGACTATGAAGGCTGAGCTGTGGTGTCTATTTCCAACTACTGCACTTTGCTGTGGGCTAAAGTAGCTGTATGTGTCTTTCTCTAGCTCAGCTGTCTCTCTGACAAAGTAACGAAAAGTATTTTGTATACATGGCACGTGTATGTGTGCACATACACAGTTTTATGATACTAAATTAGTGACAGTGATTTTGGCTTTAAAAAATGTAAACTACCAGAGAAGTAAAAAACTGTGTGTAGAAATGGAGAGTCTTGGAACTGGTTCCAAATTTCACACCTCAGCTAATCCTGAAATGGTACACGGCTGCTGTGGTGCCATGATTTGCATCCAGCACTGCCAAATCTGCCAAGTGCATGTGTGTAACTTGGCTTGTGACTCCCAATGGGTAGAGAAGCAGCCCCGTGGTGACATGGAATGGGATCCAGGTGACACTGCTGCCTCGGGGATGCTGCCCAGACCAGCCTTGTGCACATCCAGCTCCCAGGTCACCCAGCTCATCCAGAGGCTGCGGCATAGCCCAGCAGGGTAGGATGGGTTTGCACGCTCAGGGGAGGAAAGCTGGGATCGGTTCTGGGTGTCTGATGAGAGTCAACTTGCAGGTTTTGTTTGAATGGTAATTTCTGCTATCTGAAAATCAGTCCTCTTGCATCAGTCTTTTAAACTCACCTTTAAATGAATAAATGTGCAAAGCTGCAGGTAACGTATGAATGCTTTAAAAAGAGTATAATGGAAGATGGCCCAACTTTGAGCAGGAGGTTGGACCCACATGCCTTCAGAGCTCCCTTCCAATCTGAACACTTTCCATGAGTATATGAAAATGCTTAACTACAGAAAAATTGCTCCTTTAAAAACAAGATAAATTATATGCTTCCTAACATTCCAGCAATATAATCCAACTCCCATCAACTACGCTAAATTCAGTAAAATCTTAGCCCAGTGACTCCCTGGAAGAAGCTACCTTTTTGTTTCTGTTTAAGCAGAAACTTTTTTTTTTTCCAGTTTACAGGCAGGTCATCAGATTAGAGCATCAGCTGCTGGGCAAGTTTATACTTAGCATTGCTCAACATCTTCCCTGGAAAGAATTGTCCCACCTTGATTGTTTCTAGCAGATATTTGATATTTTAGCATTTCCTCAGACTGTGCCAGTATGTGTGTGTGTCCCATGTGAAATCCCATTCAGAATTTGCTGAGATGAAAAGTTGGTTGGAGTTTCTGCTCTCAGTGGGGCTGGAGTAGCAGTAGATTGTGCCTGACATGCACAAGAGTAGCAGTAGATTGTGCCTGACATGCACAAGAGCAGCTGACCCTGGAGCTGGTCTCCTGATCCCTCCCTGGCACTGAAGTGTGAAGGCAATGCACTACTGTTGTTGGGCAAAATGAGGAAGAGAAAAGGCAAAAAAGGCTCTTTTGTCATGCCTCTTGAATCTCTAAATAGCCTCACTTCCTCTCATTAGGAGCAGCAAATACAGCATAAACACTGTCAGAAACTGGGGGAGAAAAAAGTTAAAAAAAGTCAGGATAGGTTTGTGGACTTCCTGGACCAGGTCAAGCTCCATTTCTAGTTTGAGTGTCTTTCTATGCTGACACCCTGAAATATTAAACAATATTTCATATTTTTGGGCTGGCAGTATAAGTAAGAAAAGTTGCAATTGTTCATTAAAAATTATACATGCACTTGCAGGCATATTTGAACACATCTTCTATGCATATGTGACATGTATTTTAAAAATGTGTCACATTTTGGAGAATGTGTGTACTAGGGCAGGTGTCCTGTGGATAATCTGGTGTAAATGGGACTATCACAAGAACAAAAAATTTGTGGAGCCAGTCCGTACCCACAAAAGCCACAGCAAGGTGGGAGCCCTAACATTGTGTTCTGTTATTTATGCTGGAAAAAATTCTTACCTAGAAAGCAAGCATTTGGGGTAGGAGAACTGGGGAGAGGCATATTTCTGGAAGAAACTCCTGTACCCATTTTTGCACCACCGTGTAATCACACTCCAATTCTATTTAAGTGTACTGTAATATTCCAATTTAAAGGAAATAATCTCCTACTATTCATATCTCCTTTTAGGTAAGAAGGTACTAATGAAATACATATGTACTTTTAATGTCTCTCCAAAGATTATCAGGATGTGTTGTAGAATATATCAAATTGTTTTAAGGTAATCAGTTCATATCCTGTGAATGAAAACAAAGGTCATTTCAGTAAAATAAAACTAATCAGTACTGCTCTCCTGTGAGGGATTCTATTGCAGAGAGCTGGTGAGCACTCATTTGGTCTCCTGCACTGAGTTTCTGACAGACCTGTGCTTGGATCCAAATCTAGATTAAACCCAGATGACAAGTTTAAACAGTCTTTGCTTGTGCACTACTACCTATTCTAAATTCAGGTGGTATAGTAAGAATAATTTGGGATAGGACAACCAAAGCTCTCCAGGCAGGTTATGTTACACTGCAATTATTCATTTTATCTTGATGCTTCCTCACTGTGTATATTTGAGTTAAGTGACGAAGAAGCTAAGTAATAATGGGGCTAGACCTGTGTCTGTATCCTCACTGTAGGTGTGTGAAGGCATTTAGAGACATTTGAGTGAGTCCTTGGAAACAACAAGCCCAAAACCTTTGTTCTTGAGACCAAGATGTGCTGTGCGGGAAAGAACAGGAGATGTGTGTGAATGGTACACCTAAAACTCATGTTCTCACTTCTGCCTATGCAAATTGGATGCTACATTTTATAAGTGGAAAGGTGGTTTGTACATACACCTGTGCATGAAAAAAAGTGTTTGAACTGCAAAAAAGAAGTCTTATTTTTGGTTCAGCAGCCTGTATCGGAGGGCTTCAGCTTTAGGGAAAGAAGCATCAGCCTTAATGCAAAGTGACTGCTGCTTGTCTCATAATAATGTTCTCAAAATACATTTGAAAGCACAGTATCAGCTTGTACCTTTACTCTACCAAAGTACCAGCAGTTTTTTATAGCAATTGAAGTACTAACCTGATTTAGTACTTAACCTTTCTCTCTTGTACATTATGTAGCTTTGATAATGGATAGCAACACTGTATTTTGAAGGGAAGATTTGTTTTGTTTTTAATTGAATGGCTAATAGTAGCGACTTTAAAATTGGCAAGTAGCTTTAAAAATATATATTATTGGCTGTTAACTAATAATATATTACATTTTTTAAAAAGAGGTCTTAATTTGTGTAGGCAACACCCTTTACAGAAACTCTTGATGGAAAAGAAACCAGGAAAGTGTTTCTTTAAGGTATTCTCTCCTCTTGTCTGTACCTGACACAGGTACCGGAAAATTGAAAAGTGAAATCTGAAAAAAGGCCACTGCACATACTGCCTTGTAATGCAGCCAAACTTCTGCATGAGCTGTGGAATTTAAATTTGATCACAAAGCATGCTTTGCTTTCAATCAATTATATTTCCATTTGTCATAAATCCTTCTTGCAGGCAAAGACACTGCACAGTTAATGCAACCTACGAATATTGCGTTTTTCTTTAGAATTTATCTTCATGGACTTTCACAAAAAGTATAAGTTATTAAGCATGCAGACATTGCTCTTCGTGGCCAATAATCAGAAAATATTTCATGTCTTGCCTGTTTCAGAGAGATTCAAGGTAACTCAAACAGTAAACAATTAAATATAAGACATCATCATTACAGATTCCACTACAATGTAATTCTCAGAAATCATACAACAGAAGGTAAGACTACTTTTAGCATTAAGTACAGGAGGCAATAACTGGAGCAGAGTACCTATTTCTAATGAGGAAGAAGAAAAATTGTGGTAATAGTGCTAAGTAGCCGAGGAAAAAAGGGTTCTTATTACTGAAGTGACAAAAACCCATGAAGTTTTTGGTATGAAGTGATAAAAGGGCTTGAGAATTCTCATGAAAAATGTGAACTATCTAAGCATAAATTTAGGTTTTCCTCATGAGTAATTTGCATTAGTTTGCCTGAGGTTATTTGCATGACTCTCTTATGACCTGAAAAGTATCTCTTTTCTGTGGACTGTTTCCTGTAGCTGTTTTCCCCCAGGATTGTTAGTCTGCATCTTTGAGAGGTGAAAAACCTACTTTTGCTGAAAAGGTTCTATGTGGAGCAGGAAATGAATTGTTCCATACTGGGGGGCAACACATAGGAAATTAGACCTGATATAGGAGATGAATGCAATACCTGAAAAACAAAAGGTCTCCTGTTCCATACACAGAGAGCACAGGCAACTCTGTTAGCCTTCAGTTCTCATAGCTTGGCTAGCCAGAAATCAGTGAAAAGGATAAGAGCAGGTACTGAATGTAGTTTTACTTTCTTAGTAGAACTTGTTTTGCAAAAGTAGGTGTTATATTTTTATTACATGAAAAATTAAGAGAAACTGAGATACCTCAGTGTTAAACACTTGAATTAATGGCCTAATGAAATTCAAGATGTAGAAAATTTTTTAACATCATGCTAGGTATTGGGCCGTAAATAGCTATATAAGAAGAATGTTTCTGAGATCAGGTGTGTGCTTTGTGTGGTTGGTTTGTTTTAGGTAGAATGTTCAGTGTTTGCAATTTGCAGCAGGTTAAATCCTCAAGAATGGCTTTCCAGGAAGCTTTAGTTTTGAATAATCAGAACTTTCTAATAAATGTGTGTGTAATTGAGAACCTCAGATGTCATCACCTCGAAACAAGCTTCGATGATGCAGATAAGTGTCGGTGCTGCTGTGGCAACTTTTGTTCCAGGTGGACCAGGACTCACTTCTCATTGTGTAGGAATTAATAATTATCCTAGCACTAAATTCAAACCCAGTTTTTATTTTCCTTTCTGAAAAGCAAATTTACTTATTAGATGGAAGGATATGAACAAAACCACCACTTAATACAATTTAAAAAGTTTCACTTTGTATAATTTAAAGTCTTCCATTTTGGAAAATATAGTGTTCTTGATGTTTTAACAGAATGTATGAGGCTTCAAAAATGTTCTTGGCAGTCGCTGTGGTAGTAAGCTTCATGAAAAATAATAAAAATTGGCAGTAAAGAGAATGATACAATGCATGTAATATAAAACACTTTATCCTGGAACATGTACAAGTACTAAGTGTCCTAATGTATATTTATTGAGATAGAGCTTGGAGTTTTATTTATGTTGCATTTTAAAGGAAAGTATTTCAGGATTCAGTTGTCTTTTTGTCCATTTTTCATACACTTATTTGTAAAAGTTACCATAACCATTAACTGTCAGACCTTGGTGACTTGAAATTAACCTCTAAAAGGATTTACAGGAAGGTCATAGTTCAAACAGGCTTTTTTGATATCTTGGGTAGCTGAAATATATTTACTTTTAATCAAGGTTTCTTTTACTGTTCAGTTTCTGTTTGGGATTCATCTCTTTCAACAACAACAACAAAATTAAAAAAGACCCAAACAAACCCAACAGCAAAATCATTTTAGCCTTTCTAAAAACAGATCCCTCCATAAACAAGTGCTGTGAAAGCTTTATTAGAGTGAGGATGCCAAGCCTGGGTTCCAGCATTAATGGCTACTTCCCTACAAGTTCAACCTTTTCCCATCTTTCAGCTCCTGCGCTGCCTGGGTGATGTTTGGGAACAGATACTCACTTTTTTCCTGCTGCCACTTGCTGTTCTGTGTTTAGATCCTCACTTCTCCAGGAGAAATAAATCCCAGCAAAGGTTTTGGAATGGCAAATCTTCACTGGAAGAAATCCAGAAAAAGTCATCTCAAGTTGACTTTACTCTTGGTAATCGGGACACCAATTCTCAGCTTCCAAAGGAAAAAAATCTGGGGAGAACTATCAAAATGTATCAGAAAAAGTGATGGTCAGTAATTACTGAATCATGTGAAGGTAGAGAAGGGGCAGGGAGAGGGGGAAGTGGAAAGGGGCATCCTTGGCATGAAGAGTGAAGCAAAGAGGAAGTGTCATTAATTAGCCCTTCTAGCTCTGCTTTGAAGAAAATGGAAAGCAACCAAAGCTTCTTTAACTGCAGGTCTGTAGGAATATAAAAGCAGGGTGTCCTATGCAGTGCCTTGCATGTGAATCAGTTAATTGCAATTTGTGCCTAGGACCAAGTACGCCATTTCAGTGCTCTCTCTGGAGGTGAATTATCTGGGGATCTTGAATCTTTCTGTACCTCAACTCCAGTTCTGGAATGCATCCAGTGTGGGCTAAGAAATATTATTTTTTTATGAAAGAAAATTGTTTGGTTATACTTATTGGGTGACATTTTATTAAAGTGAGGAAGTTCTCATTAACACTCGGTTCAGGGAAAGTAGTCTTCAAAGAATTATCTCATGTATTAGATGAAAGTGTTCAGTGATTTGCAATTTCAGAACAGTCTTTCATTCACAGTTTAAAAATTGCCAGCAAATGCACAATTAATTACATATCAATTTAACTTTGACAGCTCATTTCTGGATCAGATAAAATAAGTCACAGCTTTCTCATCTTGCTAAATGATGTTTCACTGCTTTGTGCCTATGCTTCATAGTTGTAGGGTCATATCATTAAAAATACATGTGGAAGAATGTTGTTTCCATTATTCTAATATGTAGTAGAAAATGCAGATTATTTCTTATCTGTTTAAACCCATCTCTGTGAAAGTGAATATTTTCAATTTTCTCAGTCTGTGTTAAATGTAGGGGATAATACCATGCAATAGGTTTTTTTTGTTTTTGTTGTTGCTAAGTTCAGGCAAATAATACAGAAATGTTTCAACCATTTAAGTTAAAAGCAAAACCTTATTGAGAAGAACTGAAGTTTTATTTTGCTGAAAAGAAATACTATGTTGCATAGTTAGAGTCCAAAGCATGCCATGCTCTTTATGATCTATCTGCAGTCTGTTTCTTTCAAAAACTCTGGCATTGATCATTGCCAGTAATAAATCCTATGATATTTCTCTATTATAGAAAAGTAGCCTAGGGCAATTCTTTTTCATGTGTATTGTAAGATTGCAGATACATACGTATGTGTATGTGCCAAGCACTTTCCTGCTGGTTTGATTTGCTGCAAGTTTTTATTATTTATTAATTTGAAATGAATGAGTAATCCCATTTACATGAGGGATCTGTTTGTGAAGTGCACTTTGAAAATTTGTCTTCAATGGTAAGACTCGTAAATCACATGCTGTAAAACTTTTAGTTGTTTTGCTTTAGACTAGTATAAAGCTCCCAAGAGAACTTTGAGAAACATGGGGCTTCAGGTTTCACAACGTTTATACTGTCCACTTGAGTCTAAAGGTTGAAGTGTCTTGTGTAAAGTCATTTCATGTTTCTTTTTCCTTAAAATCTCAGTTGAAGCAGCAAAGATGATTTTGAGCAGCGTATGGAAAGTGGTCAGGTGTTCTCAGAATGGCTGAGGCTGTAAAGGTCATCTGTGCCAACCTCCCTGCTCAAAGCAGGCTCAGTTAGCAGAGGAAGCCCAGGAACAGGTACAGACACCTCTGCAATACAAATATTTGGGAGGTGTAGAATTATTATTGCTTTTTAGACTATCTTAAAAATATGAGGGGGAGGGCATTTGCAATTCTAAATGTAATTTTGCATATTAATTTATGCATGTGTGTGACAGGCAAACTGTGATTGTTTCACTGGGCTGTCCATCAACAGGAGAATGAGCTTAACAAATATGTTCATTCTTGTACAAATCAGGAGGCAGATGCTGTGCTTGAAGTGCCACTGTACACAGCATGGGCTCATACATGTCTGTTAAGAAAAATAAACACAAGCATGACAGGCTTCCTGTGAAACTGCTAACTTCATCTGGCAGGTCGCTGTCATTATCTCTGACTTGAAATGCAGTGGAAACTTTAGAATCCCCCACTCCTCCAAATCTTTGTCTTTACAGACTCTGTGTGTGGAGTAAGGTGTTTGCTGTGAGGAATCCTTTGTTTTAGCTTCCAGTGTGCTTAGGCATTCTGAATTCATAGCAGATACAGCCTTCCCCTGTTCAGCAAAACAGGCAAGTTAGGTGTTCTAGCTTAGTTCAAATCTCTGAAGCCATGAATATTTGGCCAAATTGGCACTCTAACTGATGGAATTTTAGCTTGGTCAAAAAAAGCTTTACAACCGCGAGTCAAAAAAATTAAATTGTAGGCAAAAGGTCTCTTCTCTATTTATTGCATGTGACTTTGTGTTGTTACTGTTTTTAATAGTATAAGTATTAAATCTGCCTTCAACCGTTGTGAACACTTGTGTGCAGTTCATGCACCTATTTCTTCTATGGAAAATTGCTTTATCATTTTGTCTACTGTATTTGTTGTGCTATCTTTTTACACGAGAAATTCTGCTTTCCTTCACCCAAACCCTTCTAAAGAGCTAATTTCATTGCTGTTTTCAAGCTGAACATGAGTGACATGCAGGGTAAATGTGATGGTGTCGTGAACACAGGCCATGTGTAAGTGAGCACCTGCAAGATTTAACTTTGTAAGCCCTCAAATAAGATGGATGGCTACACTTTTAATAGAGCCTAAATGTGTAAAATTGGCTACAATTCTGGTAAGATTATAATTCAATAGCAAAGCATTTGACCACTTTTGGGCCCTCTGTTGTGCACAGTCTGTCTTCACATCAGCTCTGAGGGAAAGTAGTGACTTATGTTGTCCACCTCAGCTGGCTCATAAATCTTACCATTTTTGAATCCTGTCTAATAGAATCCTTTGTCCTTTACAAGGCCAGCCACTGAAAAGGCCTGTGACTTTCTGATAACAGTTTGCATATGTTTGAAATATTTTTCCTCTTAAAAAGAAGAAACTCTGCATATTCCTCAGTGTTTTCTAGATCTGACACATGGAACACTTCTAGAATCAGCATGAAATTATTAGCTTCTAGCACACTTCTTCAAGAGACTGTATTTTAAAGTGTATGGAACTTCCAGTGTCTGATTTTTTTTTTGCTTAACCTGGATACAGATAATTAAATACATTAATACTCTGAGAGTGTTACTAAGCAGTTGTTAGAAGAGATGGCTCTTGCTGAGGTGGTGCTGGGAAGTAATGCATTCTAATTAAATTCCACAGAAAAATCCAGAAAGCATTTCAGTGAGGATGCTTTACAAGCTTGCTGAAGGCAGCAGACTCCTCTCACTGTAAAAGCATGAAAACAAATGGTTCTAATTCTTCTTGTTTTCACAGTAATAACTGTCATAGGTTAAAACAGATATTTCCATTAGAGCACTTGTATTAGGTTAGCTTAGCTTGTTGAGAGGTAATAATGACTTTTCCTCCAAGGATGAGGAGGCAGAAGAGAAATCAAATTAATATTAAAGGAAGCTGCAAGTACTTTGTAAGTAAATAAAGACATAAGTTAGTCATATTTGTAGTAGAAATACATATAAAGGATGGTGATGGGTATTTTAAAACTTTTTTCTTATATCTTAGAAGTTTCCTTGTGGAAGTGCACAAGTTTTGCTTCCATGTGAATGCAGGCAACCAGTATGTTGTGCTAACAACACATCATTATACATCATTCCTCCATGATGTACTAGGAGCTGCTTAGGGATTTTCCTTTCTTTAGAGGGCAAAAGGAATTCTGTAACTATGGTAATATGGTTTGCCTTAAGAGTAACGTTTGGATTATAAACTGAAATAAGTAGTGGCATAAATTCCCAAGAGAAGTCATTGATGCCCCCTCCCTGGAAGTGTTCAAGGCCAGGCTGGGTGGGCTCTGAGCAGTCTGGTCTAGTGAAAGGTGTCCCTGTCCATGAAAGGGGAGTTGGTACTGGATGATCTTTAAGGCCCCTTCAACCCAAACCATTCTATGGCTCTATTTTGAGACTGGCTGCAAACCCCCTCTACAGGGGAACTTTTCCTCGTATTGTGCTGAGAAATCCCACATATAATAAAACACTATTCATTTTATTGCATTGCACAGATGCTATAAATGGTATTGATAGCTCCAGGAACACGAAGAATTTCATTATTTATATAATCTTAATGTAAATTTTCTATGTGTCTGTCTTCCTTCAATAATGTGCAATGTGTAGGATACAGTGGACAGGATTTGCATATTATTTCAATAGAAGGGTAAGAAAGTATGTTTGTTTCTTAAGGAAGTTAGAGTCCTAGAAATGATTTTGTGTTTCTGGGAGGATACCAAATGCTGTGTCCTATCTCTTGAATGCACAGTATTAGTAGAGCCTGGGGCAATGCCATTGCCTGAGTTGCTGTTTCAGCAACTTGGCCAAGCTGTGAATAAGGCACAGCATTTGTTTCTCCCCAGGCCCTCAAACAAAATCAGTCTGAAAGTAGTGATTCCTGGCCTTGGGTGTTTAGAACCATCTCCTGGAGCAGAAGCACCTTGCTGGCTGCCTTCTGTGGTACCTAAGTGTGGGATGCCACTGTTGCTTCCTGTACCTGGAAGTCCAGCCCTTGCATGGGACTCTCCTCCTTTCTTCCCTGTGTCGGTTTTGTGCTTATTTTGGGGGAACGGAGAAGTGCAAAACTACTGAAGATTTTTTGCTCAAGTACAGCAGCACCCAACTGTCAGCAGTCTGAAGCTCCTCTTCCTGAGGAGACCAAGGCTGTGTAGCAGTGTCTTAGCTCCTGCTGCAGCTGCCAGCATGACCACCTTCCCAACAGGACATCTTCCTGTGCATGGGCTTTCCCTTGGGATAGCACAGGGCTACTGGCACTGTAGGGCAGTGTGACACCTTGCATCCTGTGGCACTGCTGCTCCCCTTGCCACCCTGGAGCTTCCTAAGCTCTCCTGCTCACGTGCACGTCTTGAAAATGTGTCTTGATGTTTAATTCATAACACAAAGCTTGTGATTAGGGCAAAGTAGCTGCCTCAGGTTTGGCGCTGGAGAATCTGCTATATCAATTTATATCCTTAAGTCAGGCAGGGACTCACCATCAAGCGTTTTGGCAGGGGACCAGCTAAGCATTACTGTCGCATTTGATTCTTTATTAGGCACTGTAAATGGGTATTGGAGTTCAGAGAAAATAAGATCTAGCATAAATACTGGCTTAATTTGTGTATGTTGACTGGGTTTACACCAGGCTTTGGTTTGTTTACTTTCAATTAGAGATAGTATGGAAAAAGATTTATGTGATAATCCATACCAAAGGGGCAGTTACTAATGAAGACATTGGTAATTCTATGAGTAATTAAATTTCATCTGAGCTAATTACTGAGGTATTCTAATTCAGAAGCCTCTAGCCACAAATATTGAAAATCCATTTATTTAACTCGGCTTTTACTTAGCTTGTTGCACTAGCTGATAATACACATTCATTTCTAAAGCATTTCCCTTGGGTGTCCTCTCTTTCTTGCTGTGGATGTGTGTCTAGATCCTTCCTTTCTGTTTGAAATACAGTAGAAAATGGTCTTCTATACATCCAGGTCCACAATAAAGCAATCCAGTGGAGTTTCTTATCTTTGAGTAGAACAAAAACTATTGTTGAGGAGAATTGAATCCATATGTCAAATATCTTATATTATTTTCCCAGTTACTCTCTTTCCACACATTATCTCCTGAGGTATCATGCTATGTAAAGCTTTTTTTAGTAGTTATAATATGCTCTTATGTAACTGGAGCTGATGGCAGAAACTAATGGAAAAGGACTCGCCACGTTTATGATCAATTCAGAATCTGGCTGCAGTGAACTTAATGAAAAATCTTAAATATCTAAGGACTTGATTGTACTTGCATTTGAACATATCTTATAGAGAGTTATTGTATTACTTGATGAAAAAATTAACACAGGCTTTTATTAATGTATCCTTTTTGCAAAGAAAGGCTTTACAAATCTTGGGAGCAAAATGCAGAACTCAGTTTGTGTGCCTACTTTTGCAGATAAAGAGCCTCACAACGCTTTTTCTCAATAAATACTAAGTACAGTGTTTCACAGTACATTTTAAGTAGGGCCTGTTTTTTCTTTAAATGAATAATGGTATTTTTAGGTAGTAAGTTGCTTGAAAATGTTTTCCTAGAGAGGTGTTACTTAAGAAATATTATTTCAGAAACTAGAAAGATCCAGTTTTTGAAAAAGGTTGAAATAATTTCTAGTACTACTTAATTTTCATCAGTAGTGCAAGTGGAGGCCCTGAAATCTCTGCTAGAAGCTATTGCACCTGATATGAACCCTCAAGGATTTTTAGGGCATTTGTCTTCCCCAGTGGCCTGATACCTCTTGGGGTTTGCTCTTTTGGTGGCTGTGCTGTGAGGCATCCTCTGGCCTTGGTTGTAATGTGGAGGACCTCTTTCCTCATCAAGGATCTGTATCCTGCTCTAATGCCAAAGAAAAGGACTTTTTATTTTGGGAGGTATGGTCTTTTGTTTAGCATCAGAGCTGTGGGAAATTTGTGTGAGAAGTTGCTTTGATGGAAAAGTAGGCTTGGACTTGAGTTGTGAAAATTGCCCACAAGATTAATTTTGAAAGTTAGAAAGAAATGCTACTCAACTTATCTGCTGTGCTACTTTCCATAAATAATTCAAAAATTGGAATTTCAATTTTCAGACTTCTCTGTAACACATTTTACCCATTTATTCACCTTTCATCCCCTTTAAAAATCCAATCAGGTTAAGAGCATTTTAATGCACTTCTAATATGTGCATTACCTGGAATTTTAGATTAAAGTAGGAAATGGGTGTTTTTGACTGTAGTGAGTGATATTCAAGGGTTGCTTTAGGAATGATAAAACTTGTTCGATTTAGTGTGTGTTGTGATCAAAATAGTTTGCAATTTAAAAACACGTCCTCTGAAGATCACCTTCAGTGCTGGGAAGTTTATACACCATCTGCTTTGACCTGCTCTGGAGACAGTGAAGTCAAACCCAATTGTGTTACTAATAGTAAACATGATGAGCACAGCTCGGCACCTCTGAACGGGTCATGCAGTGAATGTGGCTCTGGGGCCCCTGCACTGCCCAGTTGTGCTCGGTTTTATAGGTGGCAGGTGCTCAGACTGAAATGATGGGGAAATGTTTAGAGGTCTTGAGAGAAATAGCTACATAAATCCAACTGTGCAGACTAATTGATTGTAAAATGGCTTATGCTGGTTTGAATTAGTTCTCCTGTTTCAGGCAAATACTTTTCTCCTGACACTTGATAATTGGGAAATGAATGCAAAAGTGATCTGTAGCAGCTGAGTGCTCAGTGTTATGATGCACTGGGTGACAACTGGTGAGCTACTAGAAATATTTGAACAGAACTGTATTGTTATCAGCATTGGCAAGATATTCCAGAAACTTCCATCCTAGCATCCAATTTTATTTGAAAACTGAACTACTTGTATTTTGGCTCTTTGAAATGCACAGAGAAGGGAAAATTTAATTGAAAGTAAAGCCTTTTGCTTGAATTAGTATTCATAAAAACTAGCAGATAGCTAATAAGTATGAGTTGTAACAAGTTTTTCAGACAAAACTCCAAAGAATGCAGCAGCATGAACTAATACATAAGAACTGATCTTTTTCTTTCCCATCTCTTTTCATCTTGCTCTATCAAGTATGTACTTTGCAAGTTCTAGTTTTTACTAGAAAAGGTTTGAAAGTTCAAAGTATGTATTTTACATATCTTGGGAAGAAAATTAATTTTAAACCACTGACTAAATAGTTAATACATACTTTTATTTCTCTTAGACTTTAGTTTCAGTCCATTTGGTAAGGAATGGGTAAAGTATATTTCAATAGTAATTTGTTTGGAGGCTTCTTCAGATCAAAACTTTTTCCTCTTCCATAAGCCAGTACTGCCTGGAGACTTCAAATATCGTGGTGTTATTTACTTGGAAAATAAGCTTGCCTAGCTATTAACACAGAAATCAAAACGTCTACTGTGTATGTAGCTGGAGGATATTGCTACTATTCAGGGGCAAAAAAGAAATCTACAAAAATGAGTCCATTTTGAGATGATAGGAAATAGACTCCTAAAATCAATGTTTTAGTGAAATCTCGGAACAAATTTATGTATGTACAGTCACCACCATTCACAGCTCAGGAAAGGCAAAATAGTTAAGGATTCAGCTGCAATTAACCTTTGAGAGCTGTCTATGTAATTCCCATTTATGTCTTTCAAAAAGAAGTCTTTATACATCTCATAAATTTGATTCAGTTGCTTCTATTCAAAATGATAAGAATGTATTTGAATGTGTGGCTCCAAAAATCTGTTGGGCAGTTTTATTTTGCCTGTGTTTTGCAACCAGCCTGCAATTTTCCTCTATAAAAGTCACATAAACTTAGAGCCCTATGAGCACACAAGTCAATATTCATTAGTTGGATCGTGGGAGGATAATGTTAGTTAAGGCACTCATAGAATCTTTGCTTTTTTTTGTTCTGCTTTTCAAGATTTTGGTGTTTGGCTTTCATCAAGGCCCCTTCAAGGTTAGCTGTTAAGAGACAAAGCTGTAAAAAGAAAACATGTCGTCTGTATATGGCATTTATACAGCAAGGCTTAGGTGCTTACACTGCATGCATTACTGTAGTGCCAGAATCCATCACAAACATTTCAGGTTTTGTCCCATAAGGTGGAAAAGTACCATGCAACCATTTTGTAGGGGAGAACTGAGAAACTGAAGTGATATTGGTACAGGTTTTAGAGGCCTGTCTTCTGTACTGTCGTACACTGATGCTGCTGGAGGTGCTAAGCCCAAAACTGAGCCCACTTGCAAGTTCCCCTGGATAGTCTGGTTTTCTTTTTGAGCCCTGCAGCCCCCTCTTATTATGTTAAGAGTCATCTTAAAAACTATTTCAAAAAAGTTGGATTACTTTTAAATTTATTATTTAATTACAATAAATGTTCTCTTACTGTAGAGTATGTTGCTTTATGCTGTTAATTTGTTCAGTCTCTAAATACAGAACTTGTGGTCTTGAAAATTCTGTTTATGTATAATTTATGTACAGTTAATTTGCCTCAGTTTGACCCCCAGCATACACAGGACAAGGGAAAGCTTTGTTGTTGCACATTAGGAATACACTGAGACTACTTTCAAAGAAGTTACAGTATTTTTTCTCTACATTATGAACTCCTTAGGTTGCTTGCAAAATTTCTTTTGTACTCAATTGTTTCACTTCCTGCCTTCAGATCTTCTGTGCGATCTGTTGCTTACCAACGTTTACTGAAGCTGAGGTCTAGAGGTCTCTTAGATATGTAGACAAAAGACAGAAAGCATGTAAGGATATATATTTTTTTAAATAAACACTTGTGCGAAATAGGAAGACTCTCAGTTGAAGTCAGTGAAGTCAGATGTTGACCTTTGGATTTGTGGAGCTGCCAATTATCTGAATCTATTTCTTTTCTCCCTTCCACTTGTGTGCCATCAAGAGCACAAACATGCCTGAAGTATGCAATTTTGCTGGCATGAGAGGTATAATGTTGGCAGAAATATGATGATTTTTCTACCCACAGTGCATATAGAAAATATGCTATAGTTATTCATGTATTTTGTTCTAGGTATGAATTCAAACGTGTAAAGTGCAGCTTTCCATACCAGCACTCTTGAAGAGATAGTTTTTTATTAAATATTATCTTGCCACCTTTTAGAACAGACACAAACAATTTGAGTGAACTATATTCCTTAGACTTGTTTGTAGAAAATATGCAATGTTTACTTAAAAGAAAAAAACTAAACAAATTGTTTTCCATTTAAAAATTGTTTGTACTTTATACATCACATAATAGAAATAAACTTCAAATAGGAGAAATTATCTAATATTCTGTAACCTGGCTTTTGCACTGCACTATTTCAAATTATTTGTCCATAATTGCTACATTTTTATATAAATTTCAGTGAGTTTACAAAGCATCTGCAATGAATCATTCCCATTCGAGTTTCAGATGGCATCCAAGCTTGGTAACAGAAGGTACAAGGGATTAATATTTTGCTGCAAAACAACAGTTTGAGCAGGTGGTACTTGATGCTATTACACATATAGGTCACTTGGGAGAGTGCTTAATCACTGAACTGAATATTAATTAGGACAGCTTTCTCAGCTAGTTTTTTTTTAAAATGAATACTTCTCAAGGAGGGGAAAAAAGACCAAACCCACCAAACTCGGGGGTTATGAAAATTAAGGTGCTTGCTGTAGAAACTTGCCATATAACTTGAGGTTCAAATTTTTCAGGGGGACTAATTTTGTGATAAAAGTCTGTGAACTTTGAGTATAAGCTGTGTGAACTCAGTCTTTCTTCTTAATTTCTCTTATTGAAACTTTATCTGCCTGGATTTTGTACTGTCCTGTTAAGTGCCTGACCAAAAATACCTGGTCACTTGAAGCTGTATGTTTCCATAGGTACAAAACAGTACTTTACAAGGTTTTGGCTTGAAAACCTGAAAAGAAATGTGGGAATAATGTATTTGAGTTGAAAAACTAAATTTTTCATATAAATTAAAGAGAGAAACAGCTGACTTCATTGCATGAGTTGCCGAATGTAAAATCTACTGTCTTGGACTTAGTTTTCTGTACCAAGTCATGCTTTAAATAACTTCTAAATTATTCAGGTTCTTGTTTTAAAAGGTGTAAAGTCTGTTTGCAAGATGCTAAAATGCTCTAAAACACAAGATTAATCTGATTTGGTCATGCCTGACTCTACCATGGATTAAGTCCTCTGAAATTCAGGAATCCTCAGGAAGAGCTGAAGGAGCTTCCTGGACGTAGTGCTTGCTGTTGCCTCTGCAGTACAGCAGCTGGCGTTGATATGCCCTATCAACACTTCTCTGCTGCACTGTTTGAAGCTCCTTTAGGAGCTTTGATTTTTCCCAGAGCTCCGTTTGGGAGCTGCTGGCTGTCACAGCTGTGCGACAGTGATGAGCAGCAGGAATTTCCCTCTGCCCCAGGAGGGGGCATGGAGAAGGCATAGCTGTCTCCTGGAGTGGATTCTTGAGGCTTTTCCACTGGTAGGGATGAGGTGCTTCACTTGGAGAATGGGCTTTAGGCATTGAGGAAGTGAAGGATGGTCAGGGGGAGGGCCAGTATGGGGCTGAGACCTCACAGGACCTTCCTACTGCCTGCTGGGTTCAAAACCTGCTTCCCCGGGCTCCCACCAGCTTTTAGCACTGAGCTTTCTGTCCTTTTGCGGAAGGTCCTGGCACAGTGTCTTGTGCCTGTGCATATTCAGGCAGTGCACAGTGCTTTCAGCTGGGATGGGTGTTCCCATGAACCTCCTTGAGACACCTTTCACAAGGCCTGGTGTTCAGTGAACTCAGTGCACACCTGAGGAGATGCTGCAGCAGCGGCAACGGCGTCTTCCTTCTGAGGCCTGGCTTAGCATCATGAAATGATGACGTACCGTGAATACTACTGCTCTAACATTTCCAGCTACCTTTGGGATAACATCACTTCATGGTCTTTGTTTGCCCATTGAAGACTATCAATAAAATTCACGTTTTATATGTAGAGGTAAAACAGTCCCATGCATTTGAACATATTTCCACTGTGGAAGCTTAACTTCTTAGCTTAATTTTGTATCTTTAAATGTTTGGGAGGGGAGACATTTTTTCTGTTCTTTTTTTAGTTTAGAGATGAAGTTAAATATTTTGTTAAATACTGAAAGTAGTATGCTAATAGTTGACTTCAGTACTTAGGTGGAAGATGCTTATCTTTAACCACCTCACAGTGTGTGAGATTGTCATATAAATACAGACTACAGGAAGCCGATCTAGGGAAAGAAGGAAAGCTGAGTTGGAAAGGAATTTGTAATGGACTCTGAATTAGATCCTACATAAACAGTGGCAGCCAGATGGCATGGACAGATACCTGGGATAAGGAGGTAATGCAGGCATAGGACTTGGAGGGAAAATGGGAAATGTGTCTTGATTTCAACATGGATCAATGGAAACCCTTGGGTGGCTGAGGTTTGGAGTCTTGATTCTCAGAGCAAGCACCAAAATGAGCTGCTGCCTAGGAAAAAAGAACAGATATTGCTGGAGGTTAAAATGATGGATATAAGGTGTCTAGCCTGAGGAATGCAGGAGAGGGAACTAAGAATCTCACAGGAGAACTAGGTGGTGTAGCTCAAAAAAGTGGGATGGAGTTAGACTAGAAGGGGATTCTGAACTTTTAATAGGAAGCAGAGAGTTGGAAAACAGATTTGAGAAGAGGGGATTAAACAACACAGGACCGATATAGATTCGTGGTAGAAGGGAGTTTATTTGGGGGAAGTGAGTCGTTTGACAAGTCTGTAGCCACAAGAGCGTGTTGACTTCCAGAGCCCACAGTGATGCTCCATGTTCTTAACTCTCTTTGTCAGCAAGTGTGTGAAACTGTTCTGGCCAATTCTATCCCTGAAAACCCACAGGGTAACAACTGCTACCGTTTACTCCCCCAGCTCAAGAGGAATAGGTCTGTTTATATTGTACATGAGTGTCAAACATTTATAAGTGGACAAACTGGTTGTGAAAGAAGTGGAATTTGGTTTTAATTCTTAAAAAGTAAACAAGGATGTTGCATGCAGTAAAAATATTATTCACAGAAAAATGAGGAATTTATAATCTAAGTATGGTTAATGAGTCTTGTAGCAGAAGTTTGCATCCAGTTGTATGCTGTACAATAATCCTTAATTATGTTATCCCATGCTATTTTTGTTCCAAACTATTCTTGCCTCATTCAGGTTTTTGGATGGACAGAGTTTGTTTAATGAACAGATGTTCGCTGTTTTGTACAACATGTGGCCTCAGGCTTCATTTCCTGCATCTTATTCAGACCCTTACCATGAAGTCAAAATGATTCTTTTCCTCAGGGGCTTTTCATGGTGCTCATCACTGTAATATCTGAATAGCTTCTCTCAAAATAATTAATTTACCTTCACAACACCCTTGAGCCGTGCAAGTTTTATCTGTTTTTACAAGCAAGCAATAAGGGAAGAATGAGATCAAGATGAAATATCTCCTCTCTTTTCAGAGTGCCGAGTCTGAGACATCCAAGACACTGTCAGGATGGTCACTTTTTTCAGGTTTTTTTAGGTACAAAGCATTACATTTTGGACTTTTATTTCCAAATTTTAGTGCTTGCTTATACGGTGTGGAGAGGTTAAACTCAGGTTAAAGTAATAGTCTTTGGTGTACTGTTGTTTGGGCTTATTAACACTAGTTATGTCAGTTCTGTTTAAAGAATAAAATAATCTAGAATTTTACATTTTCTAAGGGAATAAAAGAGTGCTCCTCAATTCAAGTAGGTTATGAATTTGTAGATATTTATATGTCAATGTATTTATAATACAGCAAACTGCCAGTTTCTAATCATTTGTAGGCTGTTCACTCAGGTTTTGATAAGAAGGTAAAAAATGATCTGTGGAACTTGTAATTTGTCTCTGAACTATTTAAATCAAACAATTAAGAAGTGAAGGTGCAAAGCATCAGTATGAATAGAAATTATTTTCAGTGTCATAACTAGAGCAACTGTCTAGAAGAAGTCCTGACTATAGAGGAGGCATTTGTTACAAAAATGCTCTTCATGATGTTGACAGGAGGCTTTTGTTTTTAATCCAAGGAAACAAATTATGGTGCTTGTTGCAGAAGGGTTAACTATTCAACCCACTGAAGTCCAAGAGCATCTTGGAATACCTGTTCTGCCCTGGATAAGATGGTACCTTCCTGTGTGAAGCTCATTGCCTGATAAATCCAGCTTTTTGCTTTACAGTGCTGAGTCATTACTGACTTATCAATAAAAATCATATTTGGAAGCCTTTGGATAAACTATGCATTTACAAAAATGTACCAAGTTAAATTTAAAATGAACCCATAAACATTTATAGGCAACATCATAGTTGTTGTCAACCAGAGCCCACAGTCTACTGGAGCTCAGAGTTTACTTCCCCTGTATTACTTGTGTCCACCAAAAATTCCTCCTCTCACAGGGTGCTGCTTCAGGAAGACTCTTTGGCTACCCCCTGTGTTAGGCCTATGAAAGCCGATGTGCTTTACATAAAGAGGAATTTGAAAATATATATTGGGCTGTGAGATTGAGTAAAGATAGTAAGCTTTATGGCTTGGGGCTTTTTCATATTAGGAAATACGCAGCTTCAATCCCTGTTTCAAGTTTAGTTCAATGTTTAGTTCATTTTTATTGAATTTCATCCAGTGATAGTCTGTGTGTCCCCTTTCTTCCTGCTGCTTTATGTGTTTAAACGCTTCATGTTTTTAAAGCTTTTGAAGTGTTTATGTGCCTTGTTTCAGAGACAGGTCCATGGTTATAGGTAAGGGTTCACTTCTGTAGGTCAGTGTTGCAGAAGTAGATGTGCAAGCTAAAATCTGGAGGGCTCAAACATGCTTACTAGAGGTTCCTATCAGCTATATCTGGTAAAATCCTGCTCAGACTAGTGATTGCTGAAGTCTCTGTTGCTTTTTGACTGTCTTATTTCAGGGCTGTGTCTAGGTACTTAAACACTTAGACTTGTCAGCTCTGAGCATTTTAATGAATTTGCCCTTTGCGGATGTCGCTTTAACTTCTCTGTGCCTCATACTCTGCTTGGTAGAGGTATTTCTGTCACAGGTAGCTGTGAGATGGTAAAATGTCCAGATACTGGGCTGGGGATGCAGTGCACAAAGATGAGAAATGCAAAGGCTGCTTGGTGCCTGGATCCCAGAGCTGTGGGAGCCCTGGTGGGTTTGGAACGAACTGAGAAATGGAGTTTCAGGCCAGGGGAAGCTACTCCTACAAGATTTTGCTCCTGGTAGGACAATTTAGGTCCTGAGGTGATCTTCCTGAAATTCTGAATTTCAATAATCCACCTGCCCCAGCTTGTTGGTAAGGATTTGTTGGTATAGGTATAGCTTTTTGTTCAAAATCTAATAAGCCACTCACTCTAGAGGAGACAATAACTAGTAATTTTTTAACGGCTTTTGTGGTACAATTTTGTTCCTTCAGCAGTTCAGCCTCTCTCCCCATCTCCCTGCTGCTCAAGCCTGCACTGATACACTCCTCCCAGTGGCTGAACTTGGCAAATCGAGATTCTCAAGCTAAAAAGTTGCTCTGAACTTTAAGCAGCCTTGAATATTGCCTTGCTTTGGTCTGCTGTAGCCCCTAGTGTAAAATCTAGGATGCTGGCAAGCCTCTGGGACATAGCGAGCAGCCAGGGGCAGACTGTGCTGTTCAGTTGACGGTTCTCTTCTGAAAGAGCAGTGTTTCCAGCCCTATAAGCCAAGCAGCTGCTGCCACTGCTCCAAGTTGAGCTGCTGGTATGAAAGCATGAGCACTAGCAGGGTTAGGCTGTTTGGGGAACTTGGCTTGCTGATCTTTGAATACGGAAGTGGCTTCTAAGTTAGTGGCAGGGCTTATACGCAGAAAGGAGTGTGGAGAAAACTTTATTCATAATGCATTCTGTTCTTGGATCTTGTGGGTTTTGAAACAGCACAAAAGGGGAGGAGAGGGAGGAAGGATGAGCAGCACCATATGGGCTGCTGCAATATAGAAGCCCAGTTGTGGGTGGGGAGAATTATGCTTATTTAATAACAAAGACTCTGTGTCTGTGCCAGTGCACAGGCAACGTGAAAATAGCAGCTCACATTCTGCTTTTTCCCAAACTGAAGCTGTCTTTTGAATGACTGGATTTGACAAGGTCAAGATCTCTGTCTTGTGAGTTTGACTGATCTTAATGACCTGGAACAGGGCAAGCAGAAACTGTCGCTGTCAGAGGAAGGTTATCCAGAACACTAGGAAGAGTTAACAGAATCTAATATTTATGAATGCAGTGGTGAAAGTTGCTAACACAACACCAAAATGTGCAGCGTGCTACCTGAACCTCATTGTCAGCTCCTGCTCTGCCTTCCTAATTTGTGGGCAATTTCGCAAAATTCATTGGTGTTTTCCGTGACCATTGTGTGCACACACGTGAAAAACACTTTCCCTGTCATTTAAGATGCCAAATGGACTCCACTAACATGCTTGTTCATTTTCTTTTTTCCAATTGCTGAAAGAGTAGTAGGTCAGAGCGAGGATAAAAAAATGGTTTGGTTTTTTTTCCCAGTCGTATCTGTGCTACAGAAGTTGCTGTCAGTCATCTGTGACCAATACATCTGGAATCGACACTTCCAGCTGAAACATTTGGGGGACATAAGCAATGTTAGAGCTCCTAGGAGAGAATCTCTTTGTTTGTGCTGTTTTATTTTTTAGCATAGTGAGCTCTGTATTGGATCTTCTGGATGCTGAATGTTATGAAAATTAGAAAAGAGAAGAAAGGTTTTTGACATTCAGATTTACTTATAATCTCACACTATGGAAGTAGGAATTTTTATACTAATTAAGAAATTAAGTAAAATTTTTATTTTGCATTATGATTTCAAAGTACTTGTAACCAGATAAATCTGCTTTCAGTTGTATTGTACAAATATAAAGCTGTTTTATAACTGATCTGATCATGCTGTTACACTACCAAGCACTTACTGTGTGAGTTCAGCAAGTCACTTCTGCCCTTCCCATTGATGTTAGGACATTTTTACAATTAATTTGGTGCAAAGATGTCTTCACTTTACTTTCTGATCTTAGTTCTGCAGTGCTGGGGAAGACCACTGGATGGAGCTATTACATTTTACTTAACAGGATGATGTAAAACCATGCCGAGACTGAAATATGAGTTCATTAAAAAAAGCTTTTATTAAATAACGACATTACCATTAATGTTTGATTTTTAAAAAAATGTATAAAAGCCATAAAGAGAGCAGATTTTAAGTAGTACTTCTATGAATCTCAAATTATGGAGAGAGGATATTTTTTCTTTTGCAATCCCTAGCTATTCTATTTGGAAGAACTGGAGTTGAAAAACAAACAGAACTTATAATTATACTTTTTGAAGTCATGAGGGCTTTTAATAAAGATATTGTGTACCCTGTGCAGTAGTATTAGCCTGCAGATTATCCAGCCAGAAGTTTTGCAAGACTTAATATTGTTTGGCAGATAGTGAAAAGCTTCCACTGTGGGAGATGTTAGGCAAGAGGCTTTTAAGAAGTCATGCTTCAATTATTCTGGTTAATTAGAAAGAAAGAAAGTCTGTAATTAAGGGAGTAGTTCTTCCCTTTTTTTTCCCTCTCCAAATGAAGTTGAAAGTTAATTTGGAGCTAAGATTATGGGGTTTATTTTCTCTTGCCTTACACTTTGATTGGATGGACATGATAGCTGCTGTCATAATACTGTGGGACCTCCAGAGATGAACATTTTAGTTGATCAGCAGTTTGAATTTAAAGAACTAGCTCCTATATTTGGAAACTTTAACAGATTCATGTAATTTCAGATCCTTACCAAGATACTCTTTGTGTGGTGATAGCTGGAAAGGTTTACAGTAGAAGGCTACTTTTATAATTTGCTCACAAAGCATTTGCTAAAATAAAAATCATAAATTTCTGTGTGTTGGGGTAAAACAGACCCTTTGCCACTCTTGAAAATGAAACTATGGTAATAGAAACTCATTATGGCATCATCCCCTAGGCAGTGACAGCAGGCAGATTCATTGCAACCCAAGCTCTGTGTACTCACACTGGAGTCCTGAAATATTCATTTGTCACACGTGTGTCAGGAGGTGTTATGGAGGGGAGACCACATTCATGGGTGGTTAACAGCTGGCATGGAGCAGGGTAACAAGCAGAGATCTTTCCTCCTTTTTTGTCCTATTTGTTGGAGTGGGATTGGAAAAAAAGGAACAAAGCCTTAATGCCTATAGTACCTTGTAAATCATGTGATATTTAGCTCTTTATTTGAGGAGAGAAACAGAGGCAATTAATATACCATACAATACGAACATTTTGAAATTTTTTGGAGTGGGTTATACTTGTTTTAGGCCAAACAGCACTGGCAAAACAGACTCTGAAAATGTAGGAGTGCTCATAGCCTTTCTACCAACACAGCAAGAGGACTTAAGGAGCACAGACAGAAGTTTGGATAGGTGATTGCAGTCCTGGTGAAGCTGAGGACCCTTTGCAGATGGTGCTAGGTTTTGACAGCGTGTGGTGGCTCTGAGGATCTGCATGTGAACCGCTGAACTTCTGCTTGTGTTATGGAGTTACCAAATTTGTAAAGTGATACCAAAGTTAGGCTAAATATATAAACTCATTATTTCTTCTGAAGGGGAAGCAAAGGGTGCCTGAGAAGGCAGCCTTCTGAATTTGGAGGAAATCCAGTCATTATCAGGGAAAGACATGTCTAAATTGCTTCATGAAGGAAAGAAATAATTAGTTAGAGCAAACTATTTGCTTCATTGTTTTTGTCTTACTTTTCAAATTGCTAAAACCCAACAGAGAACAGCTGTTTCCCCAGCTAGATTGACTAAGCCTGCTGCTTTGTCTCTTTTATTATGACTTGGCTGTGAGCTGGTAGTGGAGCTGTTTTTCTCCACTCACCTTAGTAGTTGTCTTGTAATTGATTTTTTTTTTTTAGAGGATAGATTTTACAAACTAAAAAAGCCTTGTTTTTTGAATATTTGACAAATGTAACTATTTGAGTTATAAGTAAAACCAAAAACATCTCATTTTTTCTGGTAATTAGCCTTTTTATAATGTTTGCCACTTACATTCATTTAGCCCTACTCTGACATCTGCTGCAAAAATCCATAGCACCTTAAACATGTCACTATAGATATTTGGTATTTTGAGGTGTCTCCAGCTAGATAATTTCTGCTTGTGAATTTCTGGTTCTGTGTCTTACATGGCTGCTGGTTTAGATGGCTTGTTCCTTTAGATGGATGTTGGTTTAATAAATATAACAAAACACAGAATACAGTTGGGATGCTAACCCTGGGTGGACCTTTCCTTTAAGGAAAGCGAAAATTAGTTCTGTGGTATCATTATCAGCTGTAATGCCAGCATCTGCCTTTTGTTTCACAGCACCTCCCAGATGCTGGAGTTCCCAATCTGCCTGGCTTCCCAGCTCCTCACCTGCATTGCTCCTTGCAACTGAACTACCACAGTGTAATTGAGAATTTCAAGCTGCACAAGCACCAGATGATGAGATTTTTTTTTTTTTGTTGTTTAGGCCTAATTAACTGTTAACTTGTTAATTGGTGGAAATTCCTACATCAGAGATCAGAAGTTTGTGCTACTAATTATCATGATCTGGTATGTGACACTGTGCTGACACTGGCAACATTGGCAGACTGGGCTAATTAGAAGTAGAGAGAAGCAAAACCAGAGTACTTGTTTAACTGAATTGATGGAATATTCAGGTTTTCATTGCTCCTCCCTGCCTCAACAATAGAAATCAAGTATGAGCTGCTAGATATTGGAAGCTTGGTTGGCATCTGAGGATATGACCAAGCTCTACTCAAATAGGCAATGTATGAATTGGTGTAAAAACTCTCTTTAGAAGTGTACATGTATAGTTTGCATAGCACTTAAAAGGAGAGCCAGAGCTGATTGGTTTTGACTTTTTGGCTGCTGAGGAGTAGCACATGGTGGTGGGGTCAGCACAGCTGCCATGGTAGGTGACAACTGTGGTGGTGCTCCAGGCTAGTGGCCAGAGAGGCCAGAGCCCCTTGTTGGTCAGAGACATCCCTTGGGAAGAACTGGCAGAGTATAAAATGTCCATAATATAGAATGAGGTCCAAAGACCCAGTTGTCATTAGCATGAGGTACTGCAGTAGCTTGGCAGGACATATGTTTGGTGGTGTTATAACCAAATTTTAAAATATAAAAGGTTTTTGAATATCAATTTCTACAGTGAACCTTTTTACGCTTTGCTTTTTCATGCGTAGTTGAGGTGGTGTGGGTTCTTTTGGGTTTTGTGGGGGTTTTTGTTGGTTTTTGCTGTAAGGTGGAGACGTGTCCTACTTGTAGGATAATATTGCTGAGCCTGTTATCTCTGTATTTCTTGCCTTTCCCTTTCGTTCTTTATATTCACTATTAGACATTTTTCCGTTCTTTGCTTTCTTGTGTTTTTAAACTTGCCGGTGTAGAATATTCTTTGTGTTGCAAGGGATGGTGGGGAGAAGTTTGCTTCTACAGGCACCTGCCCAGGCAGTGAGCACAGTGAAATATCACACTGATGCTTTGCAGGATGGGGAATGCACTGGAGTGGTAACTAAAACCTGGCTTGGTTTTCATTTAGTAATATAAAGAACTAGGCAGATGAAGTTCAGGGGAGAAATGCTGGATGGATATTTGCAGAGCTGGGTAAAATTAAAGGGAAAAAACAACATAAAGAAGGAACAGAGAAGGGAAACAAAGCATTGAAAGATGAGTTAATGGCTGCCCCCTGGTGATATGTGTCATGGAGCTGTAACTACAGCATGGGTAGAAAGGTGGGGGGGAAAAAAAGGCCAAGGTGGATGAACAAGTAAGTGAAAAATGCAATTGCAGATAAGAGGGGAAAAAAATTGTGTGATGAAAAGATTGAAGAAAAGCCTGGTAGGAATATAGAGAGAAGTTATGGGAATATAAAAATTGATGAGAAAAGCAAAGAAAAAATTTTAAAAAAGATTACACTTACTTTTAAAGGAAGTGTTCGAGATGAAATGACTTTTTTATACAGGTGGAAAAGGTGCTTTTCTCTCCTGAGAAATCCTGAAGCACAGGGAGAGGTGACACTGGTGGTGGTGGCATCTCTGCTTCACGTGAGTGCAGACAGAGGTTCCAAAGGATGTGGTAGCTTGCTGTGCCAGGACTGAGGTGTCCTGCTGTGCTACGGGGGTGCCCAGCAGGGCAAGAATGGGCCTGGGGGTGCCTCAATGTGACGCTTCAGCAGTGCTGGGGTGCCCACTGAGGCTGGCCCGGCCCACCAGGGAGCCAGGGATGGGAGCAGCCATGTCCTGCAGGGAAAAGAGCAGCAAGCTCCCTCTCCCAGGCTCAGCTTCACCTCTCTGGTCTTCCCACTACTGCTACTGGGAAAATTTCCCTCCTCATTTTAGTTACCTGCCTCCACTTTGCAATTATTGGTATCTTGGCACAGTTTGGGTTTTTTTCTTGAGTAAGCTGGAGTTACTGCTTTGTCAGGAACATGGCCAGCAGGCAGTATTTAGCTCTCAGGAAAATGCAGTTACTACTCTTCAAACGTCAGCCTCTGCTAAAGAGGATTTTCTGCTTCCTTGGTTGAAAACAGCATGGATTTTCTCCTTTGTTCTCCAGTAAAAATATTCCTCCTAACTAAGAACTGGAGTTCCTTGGATTTGAAAACAGATGATGAAGTATAGACCTGAGCTGAGTCTTCTGTCTCTCCAAGTCTTGGCAGCTCCTGCAGGGTAAAAACCCAACAAAACCAGACGCTCCCAGCTCTTCCAAAGCCCATCCTTAATTTACCACTCAAATATTTTCCCGCAAATCCAAATACCTAGTTCAAATGTACTCCTCTGCCCCCAAACCAGCTGGGAATTTAAAACCCAATAGAAAATACAGAGGTTTACTAAGGAAAAACCTTTTGGTGCGAATCAGTATGTTTTAAAAAGACTGTTTCCTCATCAGAATGAGCTAGGTTTTTTACAGAAAAAATCTGGGGAGAGCTGTGGGGGGGAAGTAACTGACTGCAGCCCATGTGTGGCTTGTGTTGGGGCAGTGAGGATGAAGTTGCTGCTTCGAACCAAAGTGTGCAGTCATCTGGTGTGTGTGTGTGTGTTCTGTTGTCATAGAGTTTAAAAAGAAAGACAGCTTTGGGTGACCCTAGATCAGTTTTTATATAGCTCCTGTTACACATCAAGTATCATATTGAAAATTTACTTTGCAAGGATTCCTATTTCTTTTAGCTGTTCCCTTTCAAAAAATATTTAAGATTTTACCTGCAAATACTTGAAACCTGCATACTGATCCAACAAAAAAAAGGTGCATAAAATATATGGTGCATGATCTGGACTGTCAGTCATCTATCACTTGCTCAGAGTTTTTCTCTTGGAGGTGGGTGGAGGTTATTTTCCAGTGTGCACATTGGTAGGTTTGGCTGCATGCTTTCTATTGCATGGATCATGTGCTCATGTATAGTAATGTGACCTGTAACTCTCAGGCTTTGGGTCCCCAGGTAGATGAATGCCATGGATTGATGAACAGGGACATTTCAGTAACATCTTCCCAAGTTAAACTTGACAGGTTAGAGTCGTTCTGTGCGTGTCTTGTCACATAACACCCAGAGAGCATCAGGAGGGTCAAGTAATATCTGAAAATGAACTAATCCCAGTGAAGGTCTGTACAAGCTTTATGTCAATTTTTTGAGAGCAATTTTTTTAGCTTCTCACTTTCTATGTGCGTTTTCATGGCTATAGTTCTGTGCTGCTAAAATTAGTTTGTGATGCTGTTAATAAGAGCAAAGACAAAAAGATTTATTCTCCCTCCCATTTGATTGTAGCCTTGTTAATACGTAGGTGCCTATGCCAACAGTATCCTAGAAGAAATGTGGATTGGCATTTTAAGAGGTCCAGGAGAGGAAAGCATAGGGATCAGTGGGATGCTGGCTGCTTCTGTTGCAACCTGCTCTCCCTCTGTTTCTGCATCGGTCCACCCCCTACTGAAAAGGGTTGCTGGAGTGTCATGACTGAGATTTGCCAGAGATCAAAGCAATAGATAGAAGGCCCCAAACATAGCTGCCAGGGCACTGCTGACTCAGATTCAACTTGCCACTGGCCCTTTCCACAGCATGGCTTTCCAGCCTTTCTTCCTCAGAGTGTGTGCAAATCCAGTGTTGTCCCATCCCAGGTGCAGAATCCAGCACTTGTCTTTGTTTGAGGGAGTCAACAGCTCCTCTCAGTTTGGTACCACTGGCAAACTTAGTGTCCCTTCCAGTCCTGTGTCCAGGTCATTTATGTTGATGTTGAAGAGCACAGGGTTGAGGATGGAGCCCTGTGGAACCCCACTAGTGACAGGTCACCAGTCTGATGTCACCCCAGTTACTGCAAACCCTTTGTGCCTGACCCATGAGCCAGTTCTCACCCATCCCATGATGTGTTTATCCAGCTGGGGGATGGACATTTTGTCCAGAAGGATCCTGGGAGAGACGGTATCAAAAGCTTTACTGAAATCCAGAAAGATCACATCAACTGGCTTCCCTTGATCAACTGGGTAGGTTATCTTGTCATAAAAGGAAATTAGGCTTTTTAAGAAGGACATTCCTCTCATGAATCTGTTCAGGCTGTGACCCAGTCACTGAGTTGTCCTTGTGGTGTTTTTCAGCATAAATATGAACGCTACTTTCAGCTTCTCTTAAAGCTTAATGTGTTCAGGGTGAGTTTGGATGGTGGAGTTTTTTAATCCATCAGGTATGCTGACCGTGTGACAGTGTATAGCACAGCTACTTGATGGTTTAGTGCAGAAATGAAATCTTTGTGAAACATTGCAGGCAGCATTTCTGTAGTAACACAATGAAATTGCCTAGTAAAATTTGTGGAGTTACCTAACACTTTAACCCAGTGCACGTGTGCAACAGAACAAGCAAACCAAATTTTCAAGATTTCAAAGTATGTTTTAAGTATTTGATAACAAAAGTGAGACACATATGATTTTTTTGAGTATTTCTGTTTCATCTGAAAACAGTAAAAGTATTTCTAATAAATAGAAGTCATAAAATAGTGTGCTATAAAAGTGCAATTTATTTTACACTTCGTAATGCAGGATGCAGTAGAGTAACACTAAAATCTGATGCAGTGAATTTGGCAGAGTCTTAACTGTACATTTAGATGGTTGTGCTATTAACCTCTTTCATATACCCTCTCTAGTTTGTGAGCTACCTTTTATTGCAGTAATAAGTGGTAAGGACTACTATTAGCAATATGAGATGAATACTGCCCCCCTAATTCAATTTTCTCATCCAAACTGTTATGACAGTGACCTATATAGTCTTTAAGATGAAATTAATTTCGGTTCAGAGGGCCAGCATATGGCTTATGATTCCCTCAAGTACTGCTTAAGCTGGAGCTTGATGTTTTATTTAGCGTATCTTGTATAATAATTAAGCTCAGACTAGATTATTGTATTAGTTTTGTCCAGTTTGAACAACTTTTTCCAAGAAAAGAACAGGACTTCAGTAAACCAAGTGCTTTATATTTGTACAGTTTTGTAGTCACGAGCCACATGCTGCTGCAGCTGAAGCTGCCTATTGCATAATCTCCAACTGTGCTGCTTGAGGTGTGCATCAAGACTTACCCTTGAATTATCTGGTCATATGTTCTGTAATAAAACATTCTTATAGTCTATATAAATGTTTGTTCAATGTGGCTCAGAAGGCATTTTTTTTTAATGTCAGTTTCATTAATGAAACTTTTTTCCTTTTGAACTTTGATTGTCATTCTGGATAATGGTGTCTTTGCTGTGAGTGTCTTACAAGCTATGTGAAAATATTTTGTAAAAGAGCATCAATTTTCTCCAAGGTGAAGCTTCAGCTAAAGCTTACATCTTACTAAAACCCACAGAATTAATCAAGAAATATTTTCGAATGCACCAAACTATAGAAAACATTTAGTGTTTGTATCCTATACATACACCAACAATCATTCCTCTGTCAATGGCTCTCCCTGCTTTGGTTTTGCAATAACTAACATGAAATGAGTTGACATGAAAGAGTAAATGGGTGCTAATGATAATGGAGCCCTAAAGTGTGAATATAATGTGAATCATTTTATAAATCCTTTGGAAAGCAGGTGGTGGTTTCCTATAAATTAATGCATGAATCTCCTTCATGTGAATATGAACTGTGAAAGTTTTTAATTTCATACTTATTTTCTGTATTTTTTCCCCCTTTTATATACTTATGCCTTCATTTTAATGCCTCTTTATCTTAGTTAGATCAAGTTTAGATATCTAATGAATTTCACTCACTTTTTTCTCTAAAGGTGTTTAAAGATTGTGACTGATTCTGTGTTATGAGAGCTGTAGGGATCCAGCCTTTTTGTATCTCTTCATGTTCAATGCTGTGTACAGTAGAGCTAATGGAATTTACTTTTCTCTGCATTCTGTAAAAGAATTGGTATTCTTTGCTATATATTGGTGCAAAGATTAAAATCCAAAATGGAGCCATGATTCACGTTAATTCTTTCAAGGGATGTCAGAAGAATGTGTTCTACAGTAACAATCCTCATTGCTGTTTCCAAGCATATTGAGCCTTGAAAACTGAGATAAACTGAAAAAAGTCTGTACTTTTGAAGGCAAGGAGACTGAATAACAGCACAGATCAGAATCCAAATTCCAAAGGCATAACAGTCTTAGAAATTCATTTTAGGAAGATGTGGCACAGACTAATCCTAAATTCTGTCATAGGTCGCATGAGACTTTTCTGACATTTAGAATGGTCCTCAGCGTGGCAAGCTTTCAGGGTGACATTTAGATGGAACTTTTTAGAAATATATCACCTACTTGGGGAAGTGCTGTGGAGTGGAGCAGATTTATAGAGCGAGGAGCCTATTATGCAGAACCGTAGATCACTGTCGTCCACCACTAAAGCCAGCTTTTTTGCTAATGTTCACCAAATGTCCTTTGCTTTTCTCCTCTCCTTGGTGAAGTAACAATTCAATTTAATAGCATTCTTTTAAAATATTTTTGCTGGGAACACTAAACTTCTATCGTTTGTCTCATCGCCTGATCAATCCACCAGATACTTTTTTCTCCTTTTTCTTCCATTTTGCTTTCAGCTGCCTGTTTGCTCCAAAGTTTGTGATATTAACACACTGTACATCTAATAATATAGCTGGGTTCTGGATAGGACATCCATCATATTACTGTGTACGGTATATATACAATTGCTAAAACATAAATCAATGAAGAAAGTAATTTCTAGAATGCAGTGTTATTGTGTGAAAGTACAGTGTTACCCTGAGACAAATGTACTGTTATGAGAGTGGAAAAAACGTTTCAGAAAAAAAGGGGGAAGAGAAGGCATAAGAGGACTGCAGTTACCTGTTGTCAAAATTTGTGAAATGACTATTGAAGCACACTTTTGGAGTTCTGTAAATTACGTGGTATTTTCTGCAACATAGATAATATTTTGTAGAAATTTGTAGCCATAGTGTTTCAGGAATGTATAATATTTTTTGATAAATCTGTGAGTACTAAGCATTATTTCTAGGCTCCTTTATCCTTAATCTGCTGGCAACACAACTAAATTTAGACTGAGTCCAAAGGTTCAAATCCCCAAAGCTTTTACTTGTGCACCCTCTTTTTCCCTGTGTGTCCAATTCATCCAGTTATGCAGAGCAGAGCCTTGGCTGGCTCATTTGGATTCAGCGATCAGCTTAATCAGCCATACATGGTAGGTACCCTTCCATCAGTGTTTTGAGTGAGGGTTTCTATTCCATATCAATGAGAAGGGCTGATAAATAGGTGGAAATAAGGAATGACTTATATGGATGCGATGTGCTATATTTCAAGACACAGCTGAGTATTGAGTATCAGGAGGTTGTTTACTGGTGACATTACAGAAATAAGTGATGGAAATTTTAAGGATTTGATATTGTAACAATAATGGATTGTTTTGTGTCATTTTCAGATTACTTAATTAATTTTTAAAGTCCTTTTTACTGTCAAATCATCTCCTTTTCCTATGTTCTCATTTATATTGCCACTATATTCTACTGCTACGGAAGTATATTCTAATTAACTTTGTCACAGACTAGTGTAATTGAAGTTACAGCTTGGTAAAGCTGAGGGTCAGTGCACCTTCATGATGACTAGGGGATTAGGAAGATATTTAAAAACTTACAGTTGATAAAAATGCATGAGAGGAGAGCCAGTTATTAACCTGATTTCAGCTAAAAAGAAATCTGCCATGGCTTTTGTAAAATTAAGAGTCCTTCTGATTTGTGAAAAGCTCACTGTGCTCTTCTTTCTATGCAAATTTCCTAAAATTATGTGAACTCTTGATGTTGCAAAATGTAGGATGCTCAATTGGTCTAGCTATGCAGATGGAATTAGGTGTGTTTTGTGTTAATGAAGAAAGGGAAGTATCTGACATTTGATCTCTTCACTTAGTGATCTACATCCTTATATAGAGATTTGCAAATTAAATATGGCAGACTATCATTCACTTCACTCTGTAGAACTTGTGGCAGTGGAACCAGCAGAGAATATTCATGGAGTGTAAGACTGTAAGAGATTCACCCTTCAGCTCAGCAGGTAGACAGAAAACTTTAAAAGTTATCATGTTAAGCCAGGCTGAAATAAATGTGTTTGTGTGAATTATAAGAGTATCAGCTGTCATTTTCACACCCCAAAAAAACTTAGTCATGACACGGTGGTATGTTGCTACAAATTTCAGAAAAGAACAGAATCCCAGAATGGGTCAGGTTGGAAGGGACCACAGTGGGCGTTTCAGGGCTGTTTCTGCTCCCGTGCTTAGGAGGAGTGTGCTGGCTGTCAGGGAGTTCATTTTCTTGATGACTACACTTGAAGAAGGCTTCAAAGCTACAAAAGAGCAAAATAAAATGACTGAAATCAGCTTTCTGCATGAGACCTTTTAGGTAGATCAGGAAGGTAAGATAGGATGTTGCTGGTTTAGTTTATTCCTGGTATGTACACTGATATTGAGGTGAACTTTAGGTGTTGGCTTTTGTGGGATGTTTTCCCTCTCCTTCCTGTTGTAATGGGGTATCTCAACAGCTGGAAACAAGTACCTGAAAAGTAAAACTTGCAAAAGCAAGATAGTCTGTAATAACAGTAAATAACTTAATCTGAAGTACTATAAACATCAGTGTTAATGGATTAGGCTTTTTTTGTGCCTAGCAAAATAATGACTAGCTTACAGCTCTTTAATGAATATTTTTCCCTCTCTAGTTTTTTGCAAAAAGCTATAAAATTAGACTGATAGCTAGAGTGATTAGAAATTGAATTGTTTCTTTTTGATATATTTTTGAATAGTTAAAACAGGACAGAATATCAATTCCCTTTGCATACAGAAAGGAAAAGAAGCATGACCGTAAAGAGTTCATGGCTGAAATAATGCAGTAAGGAATTTTAGCTTGAAAGGGTGAAAGAAATAAAAGGGTAGGAATAGATTTGGTTTTCTTGGAAGATGGCAAGTTAAGTAAAAGGAAGTTTTATTACTTCATTTATATCTGTTAATAAAGTTGATGGCAAAACTGACACATGTTGGAAGTCGTGTTTCTGTGAATGACTTGTGCTGCCCGTTCAGATGTTGCTGTAGCTAAGATGAACAAACAGAAGACTCTGGCTTGACTGGAGTCATTGTAGAAGATTCCTACAGGACTACAGAAGATAATTTACTGTTCCTATATTATGGGTTAGTTCACTTTACGTTTTGATAGAGCTTTATCTTTCACCTTGTTAAACTATGAAGTGTTGCTCTTTAAAATCCTGACATATTTTTCCACATTATTCGTGGAGAACAATTTTGTCTTTGCTATGAATGACCACAGGGTGGCAACATTAAAAAATGAAACCCCAGAGCATGAGCTACCGATACGCTGGTAAGGTGAGGGTTGGGTTGTGTGGATTTTTAGGGAGAGGGTAAGTATGAGTGTCTCAGGATATGTCCCAACCTTCGGGTTTTGTATCAACCTCCACATCTTAAGACTGCTCATGCTCATAATTTCTGGCTTTGCTGAGGGATGTAGGAAGAGAAATTTGGTTTGGAATGAAACATTGTCAGTCTTTGCTCCCATCCAAACAATTTTGTGATGGGTGGGGATGTTTTATTCCTGAGTAGAAGTTACTGCTCTGTTGAAATCACTGAGCACAGAGCTGGCTGATAGTTGGAGTGATGCACAAAAACATGCTGCAGTGTTACCTGGATAAAAGAAGAGGACAAAGAGCCAACCTGCTGCTAGTATTATAACTCATCTGGAAGTTTAGATTTCGTACAATTAATACAGGCAGCAAATAAATTGATTTTTAGAATTCTCAGTTGCATATTAAAATGAAAACACTTTAATATTTTCTTTCTAGTATGATCAATATATTAAATACAATTTTAAATGCATAATTTCTTGTTTACTGCCATTTCGCAACTGATTTATGTTGTTTTTTTCTGAATGCTAGTTTTTAAAGTCATTGAGACTTCAAAAAGCATATTTCTTGAGGTATGTACAATTAACACCTGCTTGAGTATTGCAACGTGCTTATAAATGCATGCATTACACTCAATTTCAGAAATCGTTTTACAGAGGTATGATAGTTTTCTATTGTTATAGTATAATAAAGTGAAGAAGTGTGATGAGGTGAATTTAAGCCTTGTTGATTAACCTATGAATGGACTGTAACCTGTTTTTCAAAAGGAGTTTGCTCAGTGGGGAATTGGGTCTCTAACTCATGGTTTGCTTTTGGCTCCTTTACTGGACTTGGTTCTTAATAAGTAGGAAGAGATTCTGAATGACTCACTGGAACTTTGAACTCCTCCAGGAGACAATTAGGAGAACACTTAATAGTAAAAGATTTAGTACTCAGGCTGAATAATGGTAAGACCTAATAAATCGTCTTCTTTCATTTATTAAAGTATTTCAGTAAAACTGAGACACAATCTACCTTCGTTGCTCATACAAAACTGAGAAAGAGGGGACAAAATACCAGCTGCATGTCAGAACTGATATGAACTTATTGTTAAGTACATCTGAAGCAAGTAAGTGTGCTTGCATGTGAGCACATCTACACAAAAATGTAGCCAGCCCCTTAAGCAGTTCTACCAACTCACATCTAATGTAATACATGAAATATAAATTCTTTTTCAAACTCGTAAGTAAATAGCGTGGCATTTTTTCTACGTACTTTCCAAGGTTTTTTTCCAGTGAAATATATATATATATGTTTTTTTTTTTTTACTTTGGCTTGTATGATAATGGGTAAGTGATTAACTTTTCCATAGCCTGTGTTAGCTTTATCTGGCAGAAGAAAATTAAGGAACAATAATACTACAAAAGTATTTGCCTGCAAAAATGGCTAAATCAAATCAGTAACTTGAAGTCTGTTAAACTAAGAAGTCACCCAATAAATCTGTAAATAAATCTCTGTAGGGTAAATATACACTACCCTAATATTACCACATTTTCGTATAGCTGAATTGCATACTAAATGGCATCCAGACAGGACTGGTACACATTGCTAGAAGGAAGAGTAGTGTGTGACTAGACATATATGTTTAATATTTTGTTGCACTTTGTCTGTCTTGTAGCTCCAAGCAAAGATTTAGACTTCTGCCTTCTGCTAGGAGAATGTGCAGACTTTCCCTTTTAAGGTGGTGACATCCACTGCAGATGTTGCAATTTATCACTTGGCTTTAACACAAATGTGACATCTCATTAAACTTCTGCCACGAGGTTTTATTGCTTTAATAATTTGTTGCAATATTTATAGAATAATGTGATGAATTGTATTGAATTTATCATATTATCCAAAAAATACTGTGACAGAACAATAAATCAATCACATTTTAGAAAGTGTTAAAATTGTATTGTCTTAACATTCTAGATCCAAGCATAATAAGATCTCTGAAAATAAAAGAGAATCTTATTACCAATAAATATTTCATATTAGACTGATTAATTTGGGTCTTGATCAAAAATCTCTCAAGGTCTTACCTGGTAGCTGCTGACATAAGTTTTTAAAGTAGAGTATTTTGGCAATGCCCTTATGGAACAGACTGAATGCAGGAGCAGAGAATAAAGGATCACTCAAGACCCTTAGCTGAACTGGGTCCTGTCTGATGCTGATTTTCTTTTAATTTGCTTGAATAGTAGTGAGACTGTTCCTAGAAGTGAAAGAGCAACGAGGAGAGTAGATGAACAGAGAGCAGAGCAATTTGTAACAACCACTTCTTTTTGTCTCAACTTGCTTTTGAAGGAAGCAGTTGCTAATTCAAGATATCTGTGAAGCCCCAAGGAGAGCTGGGCTCTGTGAAATACAGGTATTCCTCTGTACCTGTAGTTATACACCAACAGCTGTTAAGTAGCAAGAGAATTAATGCTATATGTAGTAAAGAAAGGTGAAATAAAAAGCTTAAATTAATGACAAAAGAAGTCACTAGTTATTTAATCCTCCAGGTTATTTTTTTTTTAATTTGAAATATGCTCTGTATATGTCCAGCCTCCTCCACTCCAAACATTGATTCATTCTAGAGTGATGCTGTGGTTAAATTGAAGTTATTACTCATGTGAACTTCTGTAAACCAAATAATCCAAATCAGGGAGCAGGACACCAGTGTGGTGAGAATTATCTACATGCAGAAATACTCCAGACACCTCTGCTGCAGATCCTAGACCTACATTGTCTGCTAAGTATGTGGTGAGAAGAGGAAAGGGTGCAGGCAGATGAGAGTACAAAGAAATAATTAAACAGTAATATCTATTTGACTCAGCCCATCAGAAGCCTTATCAAATTAAGGTTTCTCAGACACAGAAGTAGATTTTTAAGGAACATAAGAATTATATTAAGATTGATTTTTGTGAGTGCATACAGGATGTCATCTGAGTGTAATACACGGTGTTCTTGTTTTATAACAAAAAAATACAGAGAGACACTCCAATTTTCGTCTTTCTTATGGGGAGACTCTTAAGCGGCCAGAGTAATAATTTTGATTTCTGTGGTAGCCTGGGTTTAAAAATCAAAATATCTATTACTTTCATAATTCAATATAATCTTCAACATTTTCAGATGAGTCAAACTTTTGGCATTGTCAAAATGAAACATTTGCTCTCTTGTGTATGGAACTGAAGGAGAAGCATGTTATTGCAGTTCAGTTCTACTTGAAAGTATCTCTGCCTCTGGAATGTGTGCCACTTTTTTCCTTCACACTGTTCTATTATGTGTGGCAAGTACTGTTATCAGTGGGTGCAGGCATGTGACTTCCGTAAAGTGCTGCTTTGTGATATTTGAACAGACATCATGGGAACTGCATCTCAGCCTGGAAGGATAGTCCAGGCAGAACAGAGATGAGTTTTTACTGTCCCTTTCTGAAAACTATTGAAATCTACTAAGTGGAATAAAAGTGATAGGGATTTTCCAGAAAAAATGCGTCTTCTTCTTTGGCATCATGTTAAAGATATGTTTCAGTCTCACTTTGTCTATCTCGAAATTATCTTATCTTCCCTTCCCTCCACTCCCCTGCTGTTTTTTCTCTCTAGCATTACTCTGTCATCTTGGTAGATACTTGGCAGTTTCCATGAAAGTTTGGTGGGAAGGCTGATGGTCTCTTCCAGCCTTACCTGTTCTGTGATTCTTTTTTATTGCTGCAAACACCTTGTGAATGAATGTGTGTGTTTTCTGATTTTAAGTTTACAGAATGTTTAATTTCCTTACAAACTGTCCCCACCCCCAACAATCTCACAAATTATCTCAGACAACCACAAGTGCTCTCTCTAGCATCACTCTATCACATGTCAGTCTTGGATTTTTTGAGGAAAATTAAGTGATTAAGAGAGCATAGCAATTTTAAACCTGATTTTGAGTGAGTAGAAGGACTTCAGGTGTGTGAGTTCACATACTTGCTTTTAGGTGCTGCTTTCTCTGGGCTGCCTTGTCCAGGTGCTGACCTAGAGTCCCAGCTTCTGAGGTGAGCTTCTTTCCACCAGTGCTCTCCATCTTTCCCTCGCTCATGCTTTGGAAGCAGGGAGGAAGAGCTGGCATAACTTTTGAATATGGAGAGTGGCTTCCAATGGATTTGACAGAGAATCAGCAGAGAAAACAAGCCCTCAACTCCAGCTGACATTTAAAAGATGATCTTTCCTTAATAGTTTAGTGTTGTGTTTTTAAGTAGTTTATAATTTTTTTTTAAAATCAGTGAAATAGGACAGATAAATATTTGTGGCACTTTCATAGAAATATGTGGCACAAGGACTGTTGAATTCTTTTAGAAATAGCAGCAGAGCTTGGACTTTGGAAATTTACACTGCATAGCTGTTACTGTGAGATTGTATCACGTTTCTCTGTTTTTTAAATGTTACACCTCTGGTCTTTAAAGGTAGGGTTGCTCACAGTTAATGTGTTTTATTTACCTTAACTTGGCATAGTTTTGATTTCCTCTTGCTCCTTCTTGAAGAGCAAATGAATAATAACAACTTGGTGGCTCTCTTCTAAAGCAGTTGTCATTTCCACACATTTTTCCTAATGTAGGGATAAATGAGATGTGGTAGCACTAATTTATTAGAAATATAGGAACTTTCAGTTCTAAAATTTACAGTAAAAGCTATACTTTTTTCTCTCTCACCAAAGCCTTCATTGAGACAGACATTCAATGCTGCAGGAGATAAACATGTTTGAGGTATGGCTTTATATTTTGACAATATTTCAGTGCCACTGGAAATAATGACACATAAATGAATAATAATAATGATAGGGCTTAAAGTGTCTTGGGTTGTTCTGAAGAATTTCTCTAGGTATGGCTAAATTTCAAGTTCAGATAAAGAAATATTAAAAATCATTAGTGAAATCTTACGATTTGATTGATAAATTTACAAAGGATGAAGGCAGTGGATCCCAAATGAGTCTGTTCTCCCAAGGGAGCCAGAAAGGGGAATAACTGTGTCAGCTTCCATTGCAAGCACTAAACCTGGAATTTATAGGTGCACATTTTAGTAATTATCCACTTATACCTTCCAAAGAGGATCTTTTAGAGGTGTAATCAGAATTGTAAAAAGGAAACAAGTTTCTCTTGCAGTAAATTAAGATCTATTTGAAAAGCCATTGGAAATGCTTGAATACCTTACTTTTTTAAGAAGAGTAAGTTGTACAGATATTTGTAATCTAAGCAGTACTGATTATGAGGTTATTTTGGTATTCATAGTGGTCATTTTAGAGACAAATCTTTCTGTAAAACCTTGAAAGGGAGAGGTCACTTAATGCAGAATATACATCTGAACAATTTATATGCCAATTAATGTCCTGATTCACGGCAGACAACTGAGTTAAAAATCACTGTGGTTTCATGCCAAAATCCATAATAAAGCATTCATTTTGCTCTGCATAATAGAATTTTATTTGGAGAAGATATTTGACTAGATGAAGACATCAGACTGTCTTGGATGAGAGTCTGGCAGTAATGCCACATATTTGCCATCATTATATTGTACAGTTGTGACTCTGTCTGGTATTGGAAAAAAAAGCCTCCTTCCTTTGGAAAGCTTCCTTTTGCCTTCCTGTGGCTCTCTTGGGGACAGTTTAATGGTTTTGGAAGGATATAAAAGAAGTTAAATTGAAAAATGTATATACAACTTGGGAACTCTTCAGGTAGTTTCCTTAAGGATTCAATTATTTCCTTGGGCTTCCTGTATTTGGATCTGGGATACAGTGGACATGGAGTATGTAGGGAAGTGGTGCAACTCTTGGAAACCTTAAACTGTTGCTTCACAGCACAGCAGTAATCAAGGATTTTAATTTAGCACTGACTCTTCCCTTTCCAGATTCTCCATATATTTTCACGTAGCCTTAAAAAAGTAAGTACATACATAATATGAAACATAGGAAGAAAGATTAATCATAAAAATAAGCAGTTTACATGATATTAAAAAGTAGCCATTTGAATTCCCTCTAGATGTTTAAATAGGAGTTATCCCCCTAAATTATCAAAGGATTTCTGAAAGTCTAATCCGAGCTGCATGAGCTAACAGTAATTTATAAATCTTCCGATCTTTTTTTTTAAAGTTCCTAGACTGATCAGTAGCATGATGCATTTACTCTTGGGAATCGTAGAGTATCACTTTAAATGATTAAGTAGTGGGAAAAGAGCTTAATCTCTTATGGCTTGTCTACAAGTAAAGAAGATCAGAGTGATCAGGTTTTCCAGGTTTGCTGCTCTTTGGAAACTGGACATTAAAACAGTCCCTCGTAAACTTAGATTTGTAGTCCTGTCCTGAACAAGTATGTTCATAAATATATGGGAAGTTACAGAAGAGGACAATTTGTCATATCTTTAGAGAAAACTATTACCTTCTTTAAGAACTAATATATCAATTTACACAAGTCTGTCAGCTCGGTGAGATCAGCTCCAGGATAGCACCGGCTGGAATGTCTCATCAGGAGCTGTTCTCCTGGAGTGTTTGTACCTGCTGGAAGCACAGCATATAGACCCTGTGCCGTGAGCTTCTGTGGCTCCAAGCCCTCCGGCTTTGGGCAGGACATCTGGAAATATCCCCCTTAGATGTGCAGTGGCTACCCAAGCAAACGGATACTCTTATCATTCATGGTGGTGATGAAAATGAATCTTCTCACAGGATTTCTGATTTCGTCACCTTTTAGTGTAGTTGATGTGACAGCTGAAGCAGATTTCCCTAGGTTAATGGGAAATCAGGTCCCTCTGCCATTGGGTGGGATCCTCTCTCCAAGAGCCACTTGGTCATTTTTATATACTTTACACTTTTCCTTCTGTTTGTTTTGCAGCTCTTTTTGCATCCAAATTCACTCTTTTTATTGCATTTTAATGCACGTTAGATAAACTGTGCTTGGATTTCTTTGTTACCCTGGAAAGCCAATTCTGCCCTGCAAAAGTTAAACAAATAAGTTGTTACCAGCTCATCAGTAGATGTTTACATCTGAAGTGACTGGAAACAAAGCTCCACAAAAGTGAAGGCAAATTTAAGCAAAGCCTGGCAAGCTTGAGGGAGTACATGTTGGGCACAGGTTCTTGGAAATTTTGCAGATCTTTAGAGGGTATAGTTTCCAGAGGAATATATGTAAAACCAAAGGTAGTTGTGCTTTAAATATAACTTCATTCATATTGATTATGTTGTCCTCCACTGTGAAGCTGACTTGAAATGTTTCTGCTTGAAAAAGAGGTGACAATGGCTTCAATAAAAAAAAGCCATGTGAGGAGGAGAGAAACTGGTCCCAAAACTTGGTCAAAAAAATCAAAGTTTAGCAAAAAAATATGAGGATTCAAAATATGTTTAATAAAAAACTTTAGGGAGAGAAGGTTTGTATATGCCTAAAATGTGAATTGCCTAAAATATGTTTTTTCATTGTAAACATTGCACCTGTGAAATTTCATTTGATGGATAGACTATTCTGGGCAAGGGACCAAAACAAAGTAGCCAAATGACAATAATTTGATAAGGGAATGAGAATGTATTGTAGCCAAAAGGATGTGGGTGCAGTTTTTTAAATCCTTTGAATGAATAGCTATATCTTTAAACTTCTCTTATTAAATATGATATTTATAAGCAATTTTTAAAACACTTGTTGAGTTTTAACAACTTCATGAAATCATGCAGGACTAATATTTTTGAAATAGCTAATAAGAACAGCAGTGCTGTCTGCTGCTATAAACTTTTATTTCATTAGTTTCCAACTTAGTAATGTAGTTAAAATTTCAAAACCATTACCGCAAACTTGTGTATTTGACTTCAATTTGATTAAAATGATTGAGAGAAGCCAACCAAAGGAAGAAGGCGATCCATAAAGATGATTCTGTAAAAAAAAAAAAAATAAAACCTGTTTTCAAGACAATAGAATGCAAATTTGCCATCTGTGTGTCAAACGTAATCAAAAATTTGAGACTGTAAGGAAAATTTACTAGTTTTACATTTAAGAAATTATTTTCTAGGTATAAGAAAAGTATAAATACTTGAAAATACCTTGAAGTCAGAAGAAAGAGAACATGGGCTTAATTGATTGAAAAATGCATGAAAAGGAAAGAACCTAATAAACACTTTTGCTTGTTTGCTGCTGGTTTTGGGATATTTGCCAGGTGTTTTTCCTAGAATAGGGTTTTCACTACAGACTGAGTAGGATTAGGGAGTCAGATTCCCCAGTATCTTTGAGTTGGACAGGCTGTTTCTTTTTTTTTTTAATACTTAGAATACACTTAGAAAGTACAGTGAGGAATACTGTAAAGAGGCTTGTATCCACTTCTCTGCCATAGAATATTATGTGTTCACTTGGTTAAGCTACTGATTTATTAAGTGTGATGGTATAAAAGGAAAGTATTTCCAAAGCTTCTTTTAATGAAAACATTCTGAAAAATTTCTTTTTTCTATGTAAGATGATTTTTTCTGTTGACACAATCCAGTTCAGTTAAAATGAAGAGAACATAAAAAGTTAAATTTAATCTGGTTCTGAAGTATGGAACCGCATTTAAGTTAGTATAGGAATATTGTTTTCATAAATCAATTGGTTGAATAATATGCATTGAGTTGTAGGCATGAAACTAAAAATATCCTAGAGAAAGTATGCATGGTAAATTAACTCGTAAATCCATTTTCATGTGCCAGGACCTATCATTACACAGTTCAGTATCATCTGACTTAGAGGTGAGTTAATACATGGTTATTGTTTTGGAGGTTCAGGAGCTGAAGTTTAAAAAAATAAAATAAAAAATAATTTTAATCCTGATTAAAACACAGTTCTCTTGAAAAACCTTTTCTTTCTCAAGGAAAAAAAAAATCTTTTAGCCGATATAAGTTCATGTTGTAAGGACTTTAAAAAGGGACTATTTTTTCAGGTAACAACCATCTAAGTCACCCAAGGTAGAGATAATCTAGGGTTATAGCTCTGCTTTTGAATGGAATGGAGAATTTATTGGTGTTTTGTTTCAAATATCAGAAGAACTTTGTACCCAGTGGGATAAAGTTCTCCTAATGTTATCTTTCACGTGAGAGCTGTTCATCTTCATGCCAAGATGTACAAACATTACTGGGAAAATATCAGGTTTTTATATGCAAAGATTGCTTCTGTCTGAGCTCTAGCTCCTGCTGCAGTGACAATTTGATATTTATATCAAATAGTTGCTCTTTATATGAGACAGAACAGAGTTTACAAATAACCACACATTGTGTGATTCTGAGTCCTGAGCAGGGTCAGGAGTTGGACTTTGATGATCCTTGTGGTTCCCTTCGAACTCGGGATATTCTATGATTCTCTACTCTATAATGTTGTATTTGAGCATACTTGGACAGATTGTGAGGTTTCCATCCTTAAAAATACTCCAAAGCCAACTGGACAGGGCCCTGAGCAATCAGGTCCAGTCTCAAAGCCAGTTTTCACACTTCATAGACTGGCAGGTTTTTTTTTCCTCTGCCTCCTTCCCCTCAGCCTTGGTCAAGAGTTGATTTTAACAGTGCTGACTGACAACATTCCGTATTACAGTAGAACATATAGAAGGCATGCTGCAAAGAACTGTAGAGGCATTTCACAGTGCATGTGTTCTTTTTATAGGTGAATACTCCATTTAAATGTTCAGTTGAACAAAATTTAGGTAGTAATTAAAAGTGTTTAACCCACATAAAAAAATTTTATGTAGGTTATGCAATTAATTTTATTACAGAAATTGCATTTAACTTAAGAACCAATGACCTTATCTTAATGCAGTAATGTATTTTTCATTAAAATGGAACATCCTGTTAGCCAGGCAATAACCAGCCAGAAAGGAAGAGATGAAAAAGGTCCACAATATACCATGTACAACATCTGTCTAAAAGAAAAAAATAGCCAGTAATGCAGCATTTTTCAATTTATTACTGTGTCATATTGGAAAGTTTAAACTGTAATTAAATGGATGGGAACTACTAATACACTGTCATTTTACGACTTGGACGGCTTCTACTGCTGAGCTGTCCTACCTCCTTCAGTAAATTACAGCTGTTGCTTGGTCTTTTATGCAGGCTTTCACACGTGGGATGTATTAATCATCAAGGAAGATTACTGAATGCATTTCCAGACACAGGAACAGCCAACATTTCTTTTGTCAAATGCACCTTCCACCTGTTTGCTGCAATGCTCTATGCATTTTTAGGGGTTCCTTGTCTTTGTTGTGTGCTGATAACAACATAGATCTTGCAGATGGAGTTTTCTAGATGACTTAAGATGATAACTCTGAAAGAGTGAATATATTACTATCACTGCTTTTGCGGTCATGAGATTGTTTACTCAGTACAGCGTATTATTATAAGTGTTTGATATTAGCAGCAAACAATATTTTTAGCGATATTATACTACAAGGAAGAGGGGATTTTTATATGTAACAAGTGAATAATCATGGATTGCCTATAGAATCTTACTTTAGGCTGTGTACTTGCAGGTAGTGTACAAACATACCACCTAGGGTGGTGTTGATGTTTAATTATCCCTCTCTTGGGATAATTAAACTGCTTTTGATGGCAAGTAAAAATATTTAATTTCAACTTTTTTAAACCATGCTTTTAGATGCCAGTATTTTGGAAACAAGTCAGTTGGGTAGAGCATGATTTTTAAAAATCCCCCAGCTTCCTAAGGCTTGTTTCTATTGTCATTATTGAGAAATATTCTTTTGGATCAGCTAGAGATTCTTACTAGTATCAACACATTAATGGATCTGATTCTGCAACCTTTGCCATCAAACAGAAAGCAAGAATAAAGAAAAAAAAACACCAAGTGAACAGGAAAATATTTAAGAGTAGAGGTTCAAACCATGAACAACTTTTTCTCTGGTTTTGAGTAAAAAACCAATTTATTGCTTTGGGAGAAAGAAATTCTCAGTTGGCTAATTTTAGGTTTTAGCTCTGTTTTATAGTAGGCTTCAGTAGATGAAGTTCCCAAGGAAAGTGATGTGTACAGCAAGAACAGTCTTCTTACTTTATTAGATGGCTTGGTAGGTTTTATAGCTTATGTTTAGCTGCTAATAGTGTTCATTCTTCCTTGAAGCGGTAAGAGAGAGATCTTCTGTAAATCTTTGTCTCCTTGAGCTGGATCAAATACTGTAATTGCAGAAAATGGAAAGAAAGAAAGTACTGATTTTGTTCAGTAGTGAAAATGCCTTTTGCTTGCTTATATGGCTTTTCAAATGTGTAAATGATCAGGGGGCTAATTGTCCTGGCACAGTAGTTACAGTCCTTGAATAGAAAAGTTCATTGACTTGAGATAAGATTCCTTGAATTTCAATGGATTTTACCTTCATTTTAGTTGTGTGTGTTTTTTTTTTTTTTTTTTTTTTTTGGGGGGGGGTTTTTTTTTTTTTTTTTTTTTTTTTTTTTTTTTTTTTTTTTGGGGGGGGTTTCTTTTGTTTGTTTTTTTGTTTGTTTTGTTTGTTTGTTTTTTTGCTTTGTTTTGGTGGGTTTTTTTCTGTGTGGTGGTGGTGTGTGCATGTGTGTTTATTTTACTTTAGTTGGTGTGACTATTGTCAGGGCAGTAAAAAGAGTAAACTGAGATAGATAACCATTTAATGTGTGATTTTCTGAGGCAGGAAGGCACCTCTGGAGATCATATAATCTAACCACCTGCTCAGAGCAAGTTGCTCAGGGCTGTATCTCATTGGGTTTTGAGTATCTCCAGGGGTGGAGGCTCCACAACTTCTCTAGGAACCTCTACCAGTGTCTGACCACCTTCACAGGAGGAAAGTGCTTTCTTGTGTTTAGGTGAAATTGCTTCTATTTTAGTTAATGTCCATCTCCTCTTGTCCTGTCACTGGGTGCCACTGACAAGAGCCTGGCTGCCTCTTCTTTGCCTCCCCATCTGGTATTAACACACGTGGATCAGATCCCCTGAGCCTTCTCTGCTCCAGGCTGGACAGTCACAGCTCTCTCAGCCTTTCCTTGTAGGATAGATGCTATGGTCCCTTAATCTTTCTGGTCTTTCCCTGGACTCACTCCAGAATTTCTGTATTGCACTGGACCCAGGACTCCAGGCATCTCTCACCCGAGCTGAGCAGAAGGGAAGGATCTGTACCCTCTGCCTAATGCTGCTCAGGAGTTTTGCCATTTTCTGTTTGTTCCTTTTTGCTCCAAGATGGCACTGCTTGGGTTGGTGTCCACTAGGACCCCCAGGACATTCTCAAGATATCTGGTTTCCAGCTGGTCAGTACAGGTGCATGGGATTTTATTCCTCCCCAGCACTTTGCATTTCCCATTCATACAGTTCCTGTCAGCGTATTTCTCCAGCCTGTTGAGGTCCTTCTGGATGGCAGCACAACCCTCTGGTGAATCAGCCATTTCCCCAGTTTTGTGTTATCTGCAAAAATGTCATGCTTTGTGTGTAAAGATGAAAGTTTTGTCTCCATTGCAGAAATCATGAATACAGACAACCCTGAGGCTGTGACAGCCGACTGCTGCTGAGCTCTTGGTTTTTAGAATAGCTGCATGCAAGTTATAAATCTTTTTTTGCCTTTTTTTTTTTCCACTAGACATTTCGCCATAAAAATGAATATTGTCTTATGGTCAAACCGTAAATGTTTTGGTGATTATTTGATGATGGTTTATGGATGACAGTCATAAAATTAAACTGATTGTGTTAACTATTGTGTTTGTTGTAGATGATGATCCATTAACGACATTAGCACTCCTAAATCAGATTTTTTTTTTCACTTTGATATTTATTATTTTTAGTGGTAGTGTATATAGGTTTTATTTCAATATTTATTTTAAAGGTAATTGCAACATATGTGAATAGCAAGTTGGTTATACTTCCAATTTCTGCAAGGAATTACAATTCTGCAGTAATTGAAATCCTACAATTGCTAAGAAATTAATGGATTACCTTAAGGAGCTAGAGTTTTCTTGGGTGGGAAGGTGGACTGGAACATATACAAACTTGCAACTTTTGTTAATTTTTGCACTATCCAATAGATGTACCCAGGCTTCAGTGAAATGGGCACAGCCAGTAAATACAGGATAGCTATTAGCACCTAATTGAGGCCTTCCAATGCCTGAAGGGAGGAAAAGATTCTTTGCTGAGAGGGTGATGAGGATGCTGGAACATATTTCCTGGAGAAGCTGTGTTGCCCCATCCCTGGAAGTGTTCAAGGCTGGGTTGGAGTGAGCTCTGAGCAACCTGGTCTGGTGGAAGGTGTCACTGTCCATGGCACATGGGGTGTAACTGGAAGATATTTAAAGTCCCTTCAAACCAGGCCATTCTGTGATCCTGTAATTAAAGTTTTAAATGTTATTATTTCTACCTCATTGTGAGGGAGCAAATGAAATGGTAATTGCAAACAATTTTATTTATTTTTTTGTTCAGTCTTTAAAAATATTGCTGGGGTTCCAAAACTCACTCCTGTGCCTTCACATGACATGTGGTGTTCCTGGAAGTACAGAAAGATCATTTGAGGGGGTTAATCAGGGAATGCAAAGTTTCTTACTCACAAACATTTCAGGCAGGACTGCAAACCTAAGCAGAGCCTTAAGTTATCTTCTTGTCTCTTTCGGATATGATGCTGAAGGTGCTTCAGCTATAAAAACTTATCAAGCAAGGAGGAGTCTGTTCAGATATCTGTGGTGAGACTATGTGTGGAAGGGATTTACTGACACACATGGCAGCTGACAAAAGAGAGCAAGTGGGTAAAAGCCTTGGTGGTACAGGGAGTTTTTTGCGAGGCAGTGAGTAGGGTTTGCAAGGCTCTGAGATGTTGCAGAGGGATGTGTTATTTTAGGTGTGGCCCCAGAGGCTCTTTGCCAGCTTCGTGGGCTGTGATTTGGTGTTTGACTGCCTCAGCACCCAACATGTGAGAGATGCCTTAGCAAGAGGTGCTTGGTAATTGGGGTGGGCAGAGATTTATATTGGCAGGGAATCTGCATTGGGTGTCCAACACACTGCGCCCGCTGCCAGCTGGGAGGGAAGGAGAGAGGAGCTGAGGGAATCCAAGTTTCTCCTCTTGGGTGCAGGAGAGTTTTTGGCTTCTCTCAGAGATCCAGTAATTTGGTATGTGAATGCTTTAAAGCCCCTGCAGGACAAAGCCAAGGAAGCTATTTAAAGGCCTGATCTCTTTATCCTGGGAGGAGTTCAAAACATTCTCACCAGAGCTCTCCTCGGGGTGCATGTGATTGCTCACAGGAGTTGGGAGCTATGTCTGAAACACCTTTTTAGCTGTCCCTAACTAAGCACATGCTTTCATTTTTTTTCTTGAAGCAAAGACCAACAACTGTCAGAAGGGGTTTAACCTGAAATATGTGATTTTGCATTAAAGTGGACTAAATTGCTCATGATGTGTAGAGAGTCTAGTACAGGCATGGTTAGCAGAGAAGGGCCATAGTCAGATTAACTTACTAGAGCTGGAAGCTATGTAGGATGGGGGTAGTGTCGAGGTCAGGGTGTCCTTGGAAAGAGGGAGTCTTAGCTGGAACTTGTAAACAGGAGGTAGAAGCAGGATCGCAAGAATGGAGAAGTATAACAAAATGACGCTAGCCAATGATGAGCTTTACTTTTGCAATATGTATGAGCTAGTTAAGAACTGTATTTAATCAACCACTGTATCTGAAATAAACGAGTTACGCTGATGACCACCTGGTGTCCGCGTCTCCCTTCTCCGGCAATGATGTAAAGGGCAGATGAGATATAGATGAGGAAACTTTTTCTTCAAGGTTTCTTGCAGTCCCTCTGCATGTCGCTCATTGCAAACAGAGCTGGCATGAGCATGTGCAAATCCACCAGTTTTGTTCACCTGCCTGGCATGGCAAGAGGAACTTCAAGTGCAGAGGTCAGCAAGTTAAATGTGGGTAGGAAACTCATCCCTCTGGAAAACAGCCAGGCTAAGGCAGGTTACTCTGCACTTTAAATTTCAAACTGAGCTTAGAAACGCAGCCACTCCTAGCAGTCAGAGCCTGGCAGCAGAGCAAACACCTGGTTTAGAGTGGCCAGACATTGGTTTTGGGGATCCTGGCCCGGGATAGACTAATAGACTGGTGGGGTGACAGGTTTTCACATACAGAAGATATGATTGCTATGGGAGGTGCAAATAGTATCTTAACCACTTTGTGAAAACACAAATGCAAAAAAATAAACTGCAGGGAAGAGAACAAAAGGTATGTACTGCTTGTTAATTAAGACTGATGATATTAACAGAATGCTAATGAGGCTGCGATAAAAGAAGGGTTCATCTGAAATGTTAATGTGAAACAAGACTTGATCGAAGTTACTAAATATAAATTTTGTATTTGATTAATCACTTTTTATTGTGGTATATTTTTGGATTGTATTTAGCAACTACCTCTGAAAAAGTAATTGTGATGGGAATCAGAGCGTAGTAATTGGAAGGCAGAGATTATACAGGATACAACAGAGATTATGCAGGAGTGGCTGCTCATCTTTTTGCTTTGCTGAGAAAAAACAGGAATTTAAATTTAAGCTGTTGCAGTCAGACCAGGCAGTGCTGGCTGTAAGACTATAACTATAGAGGGAGCCTGTACTCCATCTAGGGAAACGTGCCCTGGTGTGCACTGAACTGAGAAGAAATATAGGTACTTCTACTGGCATGACAACTTGAACCCCGTGGGTGACATCCAAACTTGTGTAATTGCAAGACCTAGATGACATTAATCACTCAACCACAAATTGAGTTTCAAGCTAAAGAAGTATTTGTCTGTCTTTCAGCAAATACACCGTTCTTGAACACATGATCATTTCAAATGTTTGTTAGGCGTGGGGAGAAAAGGTGAGCTCAATGTAGAAAGAATATACTGAAAACAAAAGCCTGTCTGACCAGTTCAGTGGTTTTACTTTTAATTAATAACCCTTTTTTATGGTTCTAAATTTCACTTTTCCTTTCACACAGCATAGCTCTATTAATGCTGTTCATGTTTATATGCTTAAAAATCCCACAATAGATCTTCCTATACTGAAAAGAGCCTGATTTTTAATATTTTGCTGGAATTCAAACATTAAAGTCCATAGCAATAATACTCAACAAGCCATATGAAGTATGAAAGGAGAATTTTATCCATTTGCTGTTTGGATTACATATAAAGATGTTTATTTTAAAAAAATGAGCAGCAGCCTTCTTGTACAACTGCCTGGCTCAGTCTGTGGTGATATAACTGGAGGTAATTAGGAGGTGTGTATGAAGAACAGCGTGTAAAATCTTTAAATTGATGCTCATCTTGGAGATTCAGCACTCTGATAGATATATTCAGGAGAGGTGCTTTGATTTCGAAGATTTTTTTTTTTTGACGACATTGTGGTGGAGGGGTAAGGAACATGCTAAACTGTTCTGAGAGGGGGGCAAGCTTGCCAGTCTCCGCTGCAAGACAGCAGGCTCTTCCTGATGAGGTGACTTTTTTATCCTACAGATTGTGTCAATACTCATAATTTTTTCAGCTCTGCGGTTAAATACAGGAAGCTGAAGGTGAAACTTCCATTAGTGTCAGAATAATTGAGAACTATTTGGAGAGAGAAAGTTTTAGGTTTTAAGCAAACTCTTAAGGATAGCATTTCCTGAATCAAGGTACTAATTATTTTCATAATTTCTCTATTATTTTTTTTTGGATACAAGTTATGATATTCCTATTTCTTTTAAAGATGCTAAGATTCATTGGTAAGGAATTATTAAAGCATGGAGCTAAATTTCATTGAGGCCTGTACAGTAGCAGTTCTGATATGGTGCAGAGTTCTGTCAACTTCACTTTGAAATTGTTCAAATTGAAGTATTGTGAGTAACCATGAGATTATATCTTTCCAATTGGCAGCACTGATTAAATTTCTTAACTTTCACTTTTCCTTTAAGTGGTATATTTCATTAAGTATCTCAAGGAGATTTTTAGACTATAGTTTTGAATGGGCATTGGCATAATTTGATTATAGGAACTTATCAGAGACCTAATTTTTTTTTTTTTTTCAGCCAACTATCTGTCATGATGGTCTTTCCTTTTTTTTTAAACTTCCTGAAATGGTTGTTATGAAAAGTACACCAGCCTGCTTCTAAGCAGAACACATTTCAAAGCATATTTTTACATCGTACAGGCTGCATGTATTGCAGTCCTATTCCAGATTCCCACACTCTTCTCTCTTATTGAAAAATTATTTTCCAATTGGAATTACAGCACTTTGCATAAATCTCAGAGAAAGAACAGTTTGGTGAGTGTGGCTTCTGTTGGCTTTGCAATGTAAATTTGGATTCTTGTGAAGTTTCATGCAACATTATAGGATTCTGCAAAACTTGAGTAAAATTTTTTCTCTAGGGTTAATAGAAAGTTTATGCCCCAGGCATTTGGAGGAAAGTCTAGAGTAGAGTTGTTGGCAGATATAGCTAAAGAGGAAGCCCTTTAGTTAGATAGAAAGTATGGAAACAAATGCAATGTTGTAGTCCCTTGATAAAACATTGTTAGCCTCTTGCTTAGCTCCTAATTAAAATCTTATCTGGTAGGTGTAGAGTTTGCAGAAGGGTATAGAAAAAGCTGCATTGCCATCTGTGGGAGAGGTGTTTTGAGTAGACATTTGGAAGACAGTAGAGGACGTGCTCTGAAACACGTTAATTTAAATGTATTGTTTCTGCTGAAAAGAGGAGTGGGATTGAAATCAGCATGCCTGTTCAACACAAAAATTAAATTACAGGTGGTGTTACGTGCTGATTCAGGTCCATATGTTAAAATAATTTGTGGGAGGAACTGACTCTTTCAATGTTCTTTTCAAAAGACATCCCAACTTCTTGACACCGTTATAGCTCAAATGGTAATTAAAGGAAGTCTTGAAGCAGGAAAGAGAGAAAACGTGCAGTGCATTTTTGTTCTCTTGCTGGTACACATGTAAATCTCATTTACACCTCTTCGAGTTACCAAGTAAAATCTTCCCACTAGTGAGGCATAGAGTGTGTGATCTTGCAACTTCTTGTCAGACCAAAGAATTTATCTAATAAAAATCACTTTGTGCCTAAAGAAAATCAAACAGAATTGCACGTCAGTTATGTACGGCTGCATCACCTTGCTATATAAGTTCTTAACAGGATTTTAACTGGAGGAACAAGTTTTAACTGCCTATTTTTTCCATCAAAAATATAATATTCAGAATGGATTAAATGCTCATCAGTTAGAGGGATCACTTAGGCTAGTTGATGTCTCTTTACTGTCATTCACTTTGTGGACTGCCATTCTAAGTATGAAAAGAGAAGAAAGAAACCTTCTGTTGAAGGTTATTTTTTACAGTTTAATCTACAGTAGGGGTAAGGAGAATGACAAATTAAGATATAAAATGTCCCTAGAAGGTGAAATTACTAAAATATCTATGCATTAGTCAACCCTTCAGTGAGATTTCTTAACAGTCTAAGGAGTAGAAAGGTGTTTCTAGAGAGAGGGAGCAGTGAAATTGATGTTTCATGTGTGCCACTTTACTGGCTCTTTGTTTAGCAGGAATAAATCTGTATGAAATGGCATCATTTAAAGGACTACATAATCTGTGGGAGTTGATGATGAATTTTTAATTTGAGAAAGACTGGCTTTTTACAAAATAAGCCTCATGATATAAGATGTAATGACTACAAATTGCTGTTTTAAATGCCAAGGCTGTGGCTTCATTATTTTTTGCACATTAAATAATGATTTTAATAAAAGTCTAGAGTTCGTGTTCTCTTCTGAAAGCTATTACCTCAGCTACTGGCATATACCTCTTTGTCTAGAGGGCAAAGTGAGCAACATCTCATATTTTTCTTAGGCTCTATATGAAAGCATTAATTTCCTTCTGATGCTTTGATGGAACTCCAGTGCTGTGGGGCAAGTTAATGCAAAATGATCACATTTTCACTCATAATCAATACAGCTGTATGACAGTGGGCATCTATTTTTCATTTCAGTAAAGCTGAATAATGTGTGGATTTTGTACAAAAGGCTCCTTTTGAAAAGCAGGGGTGGAAATGGAACTTTTAGCAGGAGGCTGAGTCACTTGTTTATATCTGCAGTTGCCTCCCAGCACAGAAAGATCTCGATGTGTTTCACCACAGACATTTTCCCTTATCACCTACCTGTCGCATTTGAATAAATCAGATATTTGCCATTTTACTAAAGGAAAGGAAAGAACTAGCTATTGATCTCCTAAGGTTTTGGTAGAATTATTTTTTCCATTTGGGTATCTCTGTGATCCTGGGCTCCTTACATCAGGGTACTGGAAGCAAAAGCTGCTGAAGATCCACACAAGCCTTGTTCGTTATTGAGAGGAGAACGATGGAATCAAAGTGTTTTTTTCAAGACAGAAGTTTAAGTTAAAGCATCTGTTTTTGTGAGTCTAAAGTTTTTAAGTGCCCAGACATGGAAGTCTGAATATTTGCATATCATTATAAAAAGTTTATGGAGGACTGTCTCCTGTGGGAGGGATTCCACACTGGAGCAGGGGAATAGTATGTGGAATGAGGAGCAGCAACATGTGATGACCTGACTACAGCCCTTCTGTCCTCCTGTTCCTTGAGGGAGGAGGAGGCAGAGAAAATTGGGAAATTTTCTGAAATTAAGTCTAGGAAGGAGGGCTCGGGGGGAAAGGGGAGGTTTTTTAAGATTTGGTTTTATTTTTTATCACCCTATTCTGGTAATAAATTTGAATACTTTTCCTCCAAGCTGAGTTTGTTTTGCCTGTGATGGTGACTGGAGAAGGAGCCTTTTGTTACTTTTTTTTCCTCCCCTTTCCAGCTGAGGAGGGGAGTGACAGAGTGACTTTGGTGGGCACCTGGCATCCACCACAAGAGTTTAGCATTATGTTTGAAAAGTACAAACTTAAATACTATAAAAATTTTCTGTGCCTCAGCCCCAATTACTAATGTTAATTATGTGTAGTAGATTGTTCTTGTTATCAAGTGATCAAGATTCAGAATATGTTAATATAGTATATTTAATCTTTCAGGAGAACAAATAGAGGAACTTTTAAAAGTCTTTGTTAGGGTCTGTTGAAGTCACTTTTCTAGTATAATGCTAAACTGTCAAAATATTCCAGTAGAAGATAATTTTGTTTGATTCTTTCAGTAAAGAGTTATAAATGGAAAATATTGACCTCAGAAGTCAAATAGCAGCAGGTGTCAGAAATCATGTAATTATAAACTGCTGATGAGAGCATTGTGAAATACATTATGGGAGATTAGCTTTACTATAAAAATTCTATTTCTGGCATGAAAGTAACAGTGCAAAAATTCTCAGAATTCTTGTTTCTTTTCAGTGTTGGTGTATAAGATAATTCAAAATTACGGTGTTATGCAAATGTGGGAGCAGGGAGCTGGAATAAAAATAATTTTTGGAATAATAATAATTTTTCTCCCTGTTCATAGGGAGAAAAATTTGGCATTCTGGGAAAAACTAGCCAACTCTAGCTCATGTGATAAAGCAGATATGAAAACCCCGTTTGGATTCACAATATGTGATTGCGAGCTTTAACTTCCCTTGAAACTGGATTGATACCTGTTGCACAGCTGCAGCTGTGAGGCTGCTTCTGCTTCCACCACCTGGAGTTCTGAGCAGGATTTATGGATTGTCCTGCATCTAATTTATCTCAAAACAAAGCATGTCATGGTTTTGCCTTGTAAGAGTGCCATAAGATTTTGTAGTTGCATAAATTCACGTGGCAAGGAGGGGACCAGACAAAGTGAGACAGATCTGACAGGCACAGAGATGTACATCACTTTACTGGGGGACTGGCAGATGCTTTCACATGAACAAGTGGTGTTTGTAAATTCTGCCCCTTCTTCAGAATGCTTCCACCTGCCTACACAGCATGACCCTCCTGTTATCTGCACTGCGTGTCAGCCGATTGTCTCTTCTTTTGGCCTCTTTTTCTGCCAGAATAATGAAGTGTCTCCTTTGGAGGCCAGAGAAAGAGATCTTAAAATTTTGTTTTTGTCAGATTATTGATGGTTTTCTAGCCTATGTTATAAAAGGCACTTCATTTGTTTGCTTCATTTACCTAGTAAAGAAATAATGTGACAAGCTTTCAGCCTCATCAGGTAGGACAGATTAGGCACTCTCAGATTTAAATATAAATAGATTTAAAAAATCTAGACAGAAGGATCTGGAAGTATTTCTTTTTTTATTCTGCAGTTTTTGAAAGTCTAGCATTCTTAGCAAATGCAGGTGACTGCTGATTCGTCATCCTGAAGACATAATTTTTCATTAGATGCCATCTGCAAGTATGGCTAAACCTTCCAACCTGTTTCAGACACAATTATCTTGCTACATACAATTTGAAAGATATGAGACCATTCAGTTGCTAAAGATTGATTTCCATGTTCTCATTTACATTAATATTGTTAGTAGTTTCTTAAATTAAGGAGCCAAAAAGGCTGTACCAGCCAGAAGGGAAGGAACTGAAATATTACACACTGGATTCTCTGGTAATTTGCCTTTTTTGTTTGTTTCTGCAAGTAACAGACAAACTCTCCAGTCTGGTGTTCTCTAGGATCCAGCTTGTAACAAAGAAAGTTCTTTCCTGGGTGTTTTTCTTCTTTGTTTTTTTTTTTTTTTCCCCCCCATAGAATCCATAAATTTGGTGCATTGAGGGAACTGCTCTAACCAAGAGAAGACTGAATATCATGGGAGCAAATCTAGGTCAGTGAGAGGCTGATACCAAGGCATCTTTTGAGCAATCATATACAGAATCATCAGAGTTCAGACTCTTGGGGTATGCAAAAGCAGTGTTATCCGTGGGGAATCAGTGGGAAACAGTCCTTGTTCTGTGAGCTGGGAGCTACCTTTGGGTTTTGAAGGTCTGCACCATTGTTGAAAGGCAGATTTTTCTTGTTGGATGGCTTCGCCTCTGTTCCACAGAACTCTTTGCCTTCTAACAGCCAGCATGAGAGCAAAGCCAGTGTTATCTGTGTAGGGCTAGGAGAGGAAAAAAGCCTTTGGTCAGTAATGATCCTGCTCTTCCATGCTTTCCACCACAAGGGAGCAGATGCATTAAATAGTGGCAGCGTTTGCTTCACGTTCCCACTGTGACAAAGCTGCAGTTGTACTTCTGGTTCAGCTGGACTGTGCTGCCAATCTTTCTACACAGGTGCAAAAATAAAATCACAGCTAAGTCTGCTGGCCCAAGTTTGTGGAATAATTGTATTTCTTGTTCACGCATTTGCACACTGGTCATGATTTGAAGCAGCTTTTTGAGATTTATGTAAGCTTTTAACTTTGAGAGAGATTACAGAGCTCCTCCTTTGTTTTGTGTTTAGGTATCCTCACTTTTTCTAGGTGCTCCTTATTTCCACTAGCACAGTTATGTTGCTCCTATTGCCTCCCATCCAGTTCCTTTGGACTGATAACACCCTCATACCTGGGACTTGTATCCTATCTTTATCCTTGACTTTGTGGATGTTTCCTTACAGCAGTAAATCACACTTTAGAAGTTTTATCCACCGCTACCCACAAATCACTCCGTGTTCTGCAGAGTATTATTACTGAATCTATAAATAAGGGAATAAATCATTGGTTTCTGACTTGCGAAGAATATGCCACCACATATGAAAATACATCAATTTTTAATTCATTTCTGAAGGTGACCCAGAAGCAAATGATCACCATGCAAGTAAAATAGAAATACACATATAATACAGTTCCCTGATAAAGAATTATATTTTAAGAGCATCTGTAGGATTTATGATTTCATATTTATAATTTGCATATGCTCCATATTTGTTTGGGATTTAATATGCTGTAATTTCATAGCTATGTAAATAAATTCAGTGGGAACTGCTGCCATCTCCTGGTCGATAGCTAAATTAAATACCAGGCTCGAAAATTCAAGCTAGTATTGCAGGGAGGCTTTCAAGGTCTTCATTGCTAAAGATGAGCTTAAAATTCCCAAGCACTTCAACGTTCAATATAGAACTCTAGATATTTGACAGGGTGGCATTTTTGATGAGATTCGTTTGAGTTTAACATGAAAGAATATCACTATTTAGTTATTATTTATTTTTATTACGACAAATTTCGGTAGAAACATTAGGGCAGGTACCTTCCCTGTAAATATTTGCACTTCTAGATTTTGAAATTGGATTGTTTATTTGTAAAAAAATTTGTAATTGGTAATTGCAAATATAAAGGCTCTCTGATGCTTTATAGGACCTTTCCCAAGTGAGTTTACCACCTCTAGTAAATTTATTTTTCCTTCTTCCCCAACCAATGAAATTATTCCCTTTATTTCTTTCTATCAACAATTGTGCTTAAAGAAAAGTCAGCATGGTAAGATCTGTTTAGTTGGAGTATGAGCTTGTTGAGCGTCCTTGTTAATCTGTTCATGTTCCTTTTTTCTAATAAAGTGACTTTTGGCTTCATAGTGAATTTCACCATTCTGAATGGATGTTACAAAAAGCTGTTTCTTAGCTATGTGCTTTCAAGTGTGCCTAAGACATGTCAAAACTCAGAAAATTTGTATGAAACAGGTAATTTTATAGTTTTTTCCTCAGAGACTGTAGTAGTACAACATCATGCTAAATGATGACATCCCGCCCTCTTTCTCCTTGTCTTCTTAGTAGATTTACCTTAGTAGATTTTATGAGGTGAAAACACCTCATAAAATAATTAAGTCACAGTTCTTATGCTAATTTTTTTTTTTTTTTACAATTAACCTGTTTTAAGCTATGCTCTAAGCTGGTGGATGTGTGCAGGGTCTCAGTACCAGCACTGCTATCAACCTTCAATTTCTTGTTCCTGTGAAGTTTAACAAGTTCATTTTTTACACTTATTGTTGCAGTGGTATTTAGTTTCTACCTTTGCAGCACAGTTAGGCTGACTAATTTTTAATGTTAAGTGTTTTATTGGCTTGTGCCTGAAATGAGAGGAAAAAAACTTTGAAATTTTGTGTTTGTGGTATTTTTTTCAAATTCAGGAGTCACAGTGTTACAGTCTGTTGGCAAGTTTATTTAAAACATTCAGTTCTGTCTTGTCAGTCTGAAACACCTGAGAGAGTCTGTGCACAGAGAGAAGTAACCAAAGGAAATGCACATTCTTTGGAATGCTTATTTGCTTTTCTAGATGCTAATGCAAAGGCACACAATGTAACCAATTGTTATGCTTCTATCTCATACAGAAGCTGAACTGGGCAGGCAGCCACTAACTTCACTATTTTATCTTTTTACATTTAAATATATGGCTGGAAAAATAGCTGATAATATAAATAATAGAGAGAAAAGAAAAAGTAAACTTATCCAAAAAAGGGAGTAGAAAAAGGAAAGACGGTAAAAATCTATTCCATGTGAAACTGATTAAATGCAGAACTGAACTTAACCTCATTGAGGGTTTCTGTGCTTTGGCTTCAGTATAATTATATTGTGCCACAGAGAGAAGACCACATCATTGTTTTAAAACTCATCTGAATTTGAGCAGTAGAAGCAAAAGAAAAAGGTAAAAAATGTAGTCTAGAGAATGAATTAGGACACAGTGGCTTTGTGGTGTTTTGCCTTTAACCTCACTGAACAACTACGAATTATTTCTACGGTGACAGGACAGGATTTGAGGAATAACTAAAAATAGGAGTTTTCCACAAACATAGATCTGTCTTTCTCCAGACAAGTTAAGACAAATCAGTGTGTTGCTCAATAGATGCATAATTTATGAAAATAGTGGGGTAAACAGCTTAAGGAAAAACATGAAGAATTTGTATTGTCTCAGAGCTTAGATGTTCAGCACCAGTGCCAACCTGACTATCTCAGCTTACTCGTGTGAGTTTTCTGTCTCTGGATGCAGCATTGATTAGACTTGATGATCTTAGAGGTCTTTTCTAACCTCAATGATTCTGTGATTCTACAACCTTTTCCTTGGAGAGAGGTATTTTGATCACTTAAAGGCACAAAAGATTTCATTGTGTTTTTGTGAGGATCAAGATGATGGCAACAAGGTCAACTGTGGGGGAAAAAAAAGAAGAAATTCATTTAGTCTAAGTTATGTAGTGTCATTTAGTTGTGAATCATAGTTTACTCTTTCAACATCTCTTTTTGTAGTGCTGCTGTACTGCCAAACACAGCTTTTGTTTTGTTATTTTTTTTCTGCAGAGGTTTATTTTATTTCCTTGCTTATGAGGTAGTTTATTCTTGCATATAACGTGCTTTATGAAGGTCTCTACATCCTTGCTGTTCTCAGCCTTTTAGGAGAGTCTGCCTACCGGAATGCCCTGTTGTAGCTGGTGTGCAGGGTACGGGTGCTGCTCTCTGAGGAGAGGTGCTGTGACAGGACACCTGCAATGGGGCATCCTGCCCAGGCCAGCATGGATACAGAAATAAACAACATGACTGCAACAAAATTAGGTTCAGAACCAGAAGTATATCTGTATCAGTGTACAGAGGATGTACCAGAGCAAGTGTCCTCAGGTTTGGGCCCTGGCGTGGTGCTGCTATGCCACGCTGCCTCTGTCCTGTTCCAAACTGGATGAGCCTCCTCTGCACTGCAGTTTTTGGATCTTATTGCTGTGACCCAAAGACATTTCAGCACCATAAAACAAGGAGGAGAATTGCTGACCCCAACTGATTGATTATATAGAGTAGAATACAGCACTTGTGGTTGGTGTAGTGATGCTGCAAAGTTAAGTGTCTTTACTTGCGTACGTAACTTTTAAATTTAACGTTGTAGTAACCAAACTTTTAACTATTTCCTTTAGATAAAGATTTTAATTACATGCATCTAACCATGAGTTCTTGGCTCTATGTAGTATCTTAAAGAATCTTTTCTGACACAAAACCCACTTTTCTCCAAAGAACTGCCATTGCACTGAGATGTGCAGCAGGTGAAGGAAATAATTATTTAATCAAATATACAGCTAAAGCTTCTGGCACCCAAACCCCCCAAACAATCTGTACTTGAGGAGCTAATTGTATTTACATTCTACAAACAGATCAGATTTGTTAGAAATGAAATTATCAAAAAGCTTAGAGGTAAGTGGGTTAATTGTTTCATTCCACTGGAGAGAAATACTGTAAACTTCAAGGAATTTCAGATATTCATGACAAGTATGACTTTAGCCCATGGTTTTTAAAGCTCTTTTCAGTACCACTTGAAGACATCTTGTATGATTGGAGTCTTGCATTTGCACGCCCTGTGGTGGTATGCATAATTGACTAATGATGTCTGTAATTTGCCCGTGTGATTAATTCATTTGAAGCTATAAATATTCTATATTAAATTATGCAGAAAGTCAGCAAGTTTTTAACTGATTTATTGAAATGAAAAATAATTTCTGTATTTCTTTTTTGTTCACTAACCAAAACAAGAAATAGAAGAAATCAAATGGTAGTTTAATGACAAAAAATTATAGCAATAGTAAATAGTAAAAGTACACAGTTTTCCTGTAATATGAATAGAAGGAGGAAGTTTGCTTTAGCTGATGATTTTTAAAAACCTTATTCTATTAATAATTTTACAAAATCATTCAGCTTATGTTTAAGTCTTTGGGGAATCCAGCAGAGACTAAGTCTTGTGGAAATTTTATTGGGTGTTTTCATGAGTTCTGTATGAAACTGTCTTTTCTCTTACATGAAATTAAACATTTTCTCTTTCTCAGAATGAAAAAGAAAAAAAAACCCTGAAAAGTGTTACTGAAATGCTCAGAATTTTCGAAACAAAATTTTCCATTGTTTATATGATGGACTAATGCATTTTATTCTTTTCTGGTTTTATTTTGAGCTTACCAAAGCAGCTTACTGGCATGTAGAGGCAAAAGTTTAATAAGATGACTTTATTTTACATATCTGCAATGATTATAGGACACACTGCCTGATCTAGAATAACCTATAAATATTCTGGACAACTTGGGGGGGGGGGAAGGAGGGGAAAAAGAAAATAATGATTTATATATCTCTTTGTTCTTTAAACAAATAAACAGTTGAGAAGACAAATCCTGTTGTGACAGCTTTGAAGAGATGCAGAGATTAATGAACTAATCTCAGGAAGGAAAATGTGGTCTGATTAAATCTTAAATATTTTCCTGGTGTTCCTCACTGTGTGTTCAGTCACACCGTGTATCATCCTTGAAGTGCATTAAGACAGGGCCATTGATACTTGTGCTGACTTTTTTCTAGGAAATTTTAGATTATTTTGCTACTAAAGTAGATTGGGTGCAAATTATTAGGAGTTTGAATCACTAGCATCATTTCTATGCACAGGTATATGCAGAGCATGGTCAGGATTCAAGATTATCCCCTTGTGGTTCAGTTCCTCTTAAAAAAACTCTTTGAAACATCCATGGTTTTAGAGTGAGTTATTAGTAGGAATGAGATTTTGCAGTCAATGGTATAGCCTAATCTTTTGGTAGCTAGAACTGTATTCTAATACTTGGTATCTCCTGTTTTGAGTCTCCTGAGGGACAAAAAGATGTGAAAGCAGTACTGAAGTTGAGAATACCGATGTTTAGAGTGGCAGTTCCCAGGTGCCATATTTGTCTGTGATGAGAAAACATCACCTTGTCCATGGCCTAGGAAAGGCTGCAGTGACCAAACCCTTTAGGATCCTGGGGCTGACTCCCAGCAGGAGGCACTGTGTGAGTGCTGAGGAACTCAGACCAGCACCTGGAGGACTGAGAAAACAGTCTTTGGATGAGGCTGGCAACAAAATCAGGAATAAGCAGATGAGGTACTTCCGGTATCTGAAATGAAAAGAAGTCAAGAGGAACAATATAGGTGTGAGTTCTCTTCCATTTGCTTGTACCTTCCACGTTTCAAATAAAATAAAGTGGTCTTGAAGACATCTTTGGACTAGCTGAACCATTCTGGGGAGAGGCAGTAAGAAGGAGAGTTAATGTGTTGCTGGAGTTACTAAAGAGCTGTGTGGAATTACATGTATTATGGCTGGATATTGAAGGATAATTCAGCTGTGGGAGTTTTCTGTCCATGTACTTAAGAGGCTATATTTGAACATGCAATTTATAGAAGGATTAGCTAATCTTTGAAAATACAAACTGGAAAAATTGTAGTCTGAACTATATCAAAGCTCATGATGTTTGCCATAAAGCTTTCAGGTTAAGCCCATGTCCTACGGAACATGTTAAATGAATGGCACTATTAGGAGCTGCAAAAGCATGACATTAGACATATTACAGCACTAATTGGCACTACTTTTACAGACCTTAATATTGCTACTTTAAGTTCTCATTGTTCGCTTGCATTACAAATCTCTTGATGAATAGCTTTTTGTACAGGATTGTCAGATTCAGCTTTGACAATTCAGTTAATTTAATGGGTTGGTAATTTAGATAGGTTAACTCCACAATGAAAGGGTCATCCTGAGAGTGTCTGCAACAGAAAACAAAGTAATCCTCTGCATCTTTGGCAAAACGAGTCAGAAGATTGTTCACATCTATGGTTGCTAAATTAAGAAAAATATGCAAACTGTAGGATCCAGGTGATATGTGTTGCCCATTAAATACAGGAATAACCTATTTAAGATAGAAGTAGCCATAGTTACACAGTAAACTAAAAAGTAAATTGAAAGTAAATTCAAGTATGTAGTCTTAAAAAACCTGGAAATCCTAATTGAAACCTTGTTTTTATAGACCAGATACTTCATTAGCTAGCGTAAAATTCATGCTGTGTTCCTGACTATATAACCCAATAAAAGATCATGAAAGTAAATCAGTAACCTGTCATTCATTGAATGACAGTTCTATATAGTGTGATCTCATCATAAACCAAAGCAAGGAAAATGCTCTGAATGTCAAATCAACCTGGAAATCAAATGGAAAATCTAATTATACTTTTTCTTGTAGTGACAGCATAACAGCTTTAACTACAGTAATACCACTCTCCTTCCTGAAGTGTGACTTTTAACAGATATAGAACATAAAAGTGGACAGGATACAGCAGTGTATTGGGAAGGGACTGGGAAGATGTTGATTCTTTGGGTACTGATCCTGTTGAGGTGACAACAGGATGCGGATCAGCCCCCCTAGAGTGCTCCCCTGTGCTTGCAAGGGAAAGTATCTCCTCTTGCCATGCTCATTCTCCTGACTGCAGATATGGGTTCAGCCCCTGTGATATTATCAGAACAGCAGGTTTGCTTTATTGTGCTCATTAAATCTGCAGGGATGGAGCACAGGGCTGCCACATATATCTTCAGACAGCCCTGATTACAAGGCACATCTTATTTTTTTCACTCTCTTTTTAAGCACCTTTGTATTTAGTGTCTTTGTCCTTCCCCCAGTTAACCTGTCCATAATTATTTTTCCCGCACTGGTGCAAGTTTTAGTAAATCCATACCCAGATTTGGTGTTTCTGACACAGTTACCCAGGTAATCTTGGCCTTATGGTATCACTGAAAAGGTGACCTGGGTACTATTGGGTGTGGAGGACAACTTTCAGATGCTCTCACTTTGTGCAGTTTTTCTTATGTAAGAACCCAGTAATCATCTACAAAGGTCAGAAACCATCTTATTGCTGGCTGAGAGGATGAGGACCAAATACCTGAAGGGCAAGTTCTACTTAGGGCAAGAAGATGGAAAAGCCCAAAATATCAGTATTCCCCATCACAGATTCTGTTCTTGAAAGGTGACAAGCCCTGCATCAGTGGAATCTGACATGGGCCTTCAGGCAGCTCACTATTTTTATTTCATCTGCAGTGCCAGGAGCTGCAGTGATAGGTTTGTGCTAGACTTCAATTTCCAGAGACGTCTTTGACTTCAGGAACTGAGTTTCATCTGTCAAAACCTAGACACTGAGGTTCTTGAGAAATTCTCTGTAGGAAATTAATGCCCCAGTAAATTGTTTCAGTCCAAGAGCTGCAGGGGACCTGACCGTGCTGACATGGGGTCATCTCAGAGTAAAGCCACGTAGCAGTGCTGTGCCATTCCATGCTATATGCCTTCCACAGTTGTCTTCCTCCCTGGAATATTGTTCCTCTTTGGTACTCATTTTAGTGTAGGTTGTTGCTTTAGAAGGGTCTCCTGAGCCCCATTTTGGGGTGTTGAACACTCATATCTGCTTCTAAAGTTTACTCCAAAGGGAAAATGAAATTGGCCCTCATAAAGAAATAATTAAAAGAAAATCTCATGCATGTTAAGGTTTTAAACCTAAATGCATGGTATAGTGAATAATTATTAATTTCACAGTGAAACTGGAGTTCATTATAAGGTAATCGTAGGACTAGGCTCACGTATTCTGCATCTTGGAAGCAAAGCTCTAAAATGCTTTTGGTGTCTTTTAAATGTGTTGACTTTGTTGTCTTTAAGGTGTGCCTGTTAAGGATTAAGTACCTTGCTTCCTACTCTTTAAGCATAGATAATAGATATGTAGGGTAGAATTTAAATTTTAGTTGATGATCTTCAATTTTTAAACTGTTTTCAAGGGATCTTTTATGAAGCTTGGAAAGGAACATTGTTTCCCAGAACTGCTGTGAGTTCAGAAGGATTACAGAATCACATCATGACTAAAAATTATCATACATCATTAAGAACAGGTTTTGATGCTAATGTGTCTTTAGAGGTACTGGAAAGTTCAGTGAATTCATCTTGCTTTTGCTAACCTCTTCATTTCAGAATGGAGAACTTGGAAGATGTTTTATTTTTGAAGCGATGGTCCTTTCTGTTGTGATAGGACCTTATATATGTATGTTCTGATATGTATATAAGCAACTTTAAGAATATGTCTGCCAGGAATGCGGTGAAAATTAACAGAAGAGTGTGCAAGAATATGCCAATGTGTGGCCAACACATAGGAAACAATTTTCTAAGACTAAGCAGGTTAGAAAATGCTACTTCATTTTTTGAAGTGTGGAGAAATTCCATCAGGTCCATGCAGAGATGTTATGGTAACTTTTGCTATTACCTTCTTATGCTTTTGTGTTAAGGAAATTTTACTAAATAATTCAGAAAAAGTTGATATATCAGAATACATTTAAAAGGAATATTTTCCTAGACATTTGTTGTTTAAGACTAAAACAACAACAACCACCACTGCCTTCTAACCTACTTATGGGGGGGAAAAGCAGATACTGTAGATAAATGTTAGATAAATATTAGAAATATTGTCAAACATATTAGAAAGAAGGGGATTTAATTCTCTGGAACAATTTGTCTATGCTAAAAATCAGAAACTCTGAGGACATAATTTTGTGCTGTGCTGCTGCTGAAAGCATGTCATCCACCACGACAACTTACCAGTTAAAACGTGTATGAAACAAAGATGCTGAAACCTAAATCCAGCTGTCATAACAATTTCTCTGCAGAAAGTCTGGTCATTAGAAACAAACATACACTTCACAATGGTCACTGATGCTTTATCTTCATTAAAGATTTTTTTTAAAATTACTTTATAATTTGAGTGCAAAAAGATAAGTGAGTTCTTGATTCTGCTAGGGAATCTGTGAAGGTTAATTCCATTTATTTATGGAAAAAGTAAAACAGTAAGCGTATTTTAGAACTTCACTGGAGCTAGGCTTTTGTTCATATGGCACAGTGCTATATATATACATATGTGTAGTTTCTTGAGACTCTAAAGTGGTACAAATTGGGGAAATTGTTTTTAGGTTTTTTTCCCTATTTATTATAGCTCTAAAATATATAACACAAATTTAAAGAAGCAAAATAAAAAATGAGGAAATGCATGCAGAAGAGGGACATTTTTTCTTTAATTTGAGAAAAAGGTCTCAACAGAGTTAAGGACCAGGATAGAAATGTAGCAGTTTAAGTAACCCTAAGGGTCTAAGTCCTTCTAATATTTCGTGTATTAAAGTCAGAGAATTGAGAATTAATTCAAACTAAATGTGGCAAAACATGGAAATATAAGAATCTAACTTTATCCTTTACTAATGCTTTATGGTAGTTGTACAGCTTGATATCTCTGATCTTAGATGAGATGGATTTAAGAAAAATACAGCCCAGTTTTTAAAAGAGATCCCTCATGGTCTGTCTTTTTACCACATGCATTTTCCTACTGAAATGGCCTTTAGGCATTGCAGAAGTGCAAATAATTGATAACTAGCATTACTAAAATATGAGGCAAAGAAGTGTCTGTCACACAGTTAATTTTTTGCAAACTATAATTACAAGATTTTAACATTGATTGTAATTACTTGAACATATGGCAAGAAATAGGTAATGAAACTGTTTTTTAATTGTGGTATAATGAGTTTCTGGGTGTTTAATACTATTTCCCCTGGGATACCAAAAATTTAAGAACTGAGAAGAAAGAGAGAAAAGGAAAAGAATTGTCTAGCTTGGAGTTAGTTGTATCTTTGAAATTAAAGAAAATAGAATTTAAGAATAATTTGTAGGGTTTTTTTTTTTAAAGAATCTTCAGGTCATCTTTAGGTAAGGTTGTTATTGTATAGACTGGGTATGTTTGGAAAATTTGGAAGTCTGTTTTTATTAATATTTTGCAAGAAAATTTAGGTTGTCTTCTATTCAGAATATATTCGAATAGAGAGAGAATTTCTTCTCTTGTATTTAACCATGCAGATGAATTGTGCAGTAGTTATACATCTGATGGATCCTTCATACTTCACTCTTCCCCAGGTTTTACACAGTTTTTGCACTGCCTAAGCCCATAACTTATCCCAGTGATTATTCTCCAAAACTTTGGTTACACTCTTCTGTGCTCAACAAAGACCTGCCTACTGTGGTAAATCAGTAATAATTACCAGTGGTGTTACTGGAGGGCTTTGATGGTATAGGCTCAGGGTTGGTATTGGCAAATGTTCAACATACAGGGAAGAATTAGATTTTATGCCTCAGCATAGTTTTTTTTATTTTCTCTTACTTCATTTGGAAGAAATAAGACAGATTTTTAAAATTTTTTTTAGCCAAAATTTGAGGGGACGTAAAGGATTCATAGCCTGATGTGTGTTTCTTCCCAAACTCTGAAAAAGTTGTAGTGGTACATAACTCTGTGATAGAAAACATCTTTATTTTTCCTCTTCTGTCTGAATTATTCAAGGAAACAGTGCCTGTTGTAGCCTATGATGCTCCTCAGTTCCTTCCTCTGAATCTGTATTGGCTCCTGTACCCAGGCAGTGCCTGGACCCTGCAGTGCAGTAGCCAAAATTCTGGTCAAGGGAATATTCTTTTGTTGTAGAGTTAGCAAGCCATCCCCTACTCCACTCAGCCTGCTCAAACAAATAGTTTTTCCTTAAAATGACATTGTGCACTTCCCTCCCCACCACAAAGTTGGTATTACTCACTAAGAAAAATCATTTAGTCCTAGACACATTTTTCTACGATACTCTACAAACCTATTCCATCATTTTCTGTAACTACTTTCCTTTGCTACAGATGGAAAGACTTTTTTTTTTTACTGACTTAACTGGAAATAATATTTCTTTAAAAACAAATTTTTTTAAAGCAGAAAAGGAAATGGCGTTTTCTTTTAGTGTATGTCCATAACAAGCTCTTTACATTTCAAAATGGTTGTCAACATTTTACTGCCATGCTTGTCACAGCCTCTCTAAAGCTGTTAGACTCAGAGAGTGATTTTTCTGCCAGAGGAGCCTGGCAGTGATTACAAGCCTAGCGATACTTCTGCTGTGCAGAAAATTATTATTGATGGTGATAAGGATAAGCCTGATGAGTGAAAAAATGTTTGGCTGAGTAATGTTAGGAGGAGGCAGGGAGGGTTGAGTTTGAGCACTGAGCTGCCCCTGGACATGTCCAGCAAGAAAGTAATACCTTTTTGTAGGACACCTCGTACTAGAATCAACAGTCTTAATCCTGTCCTGTTTTTTCCCCACTATTCTAAATTATTTTTCTAAACAGTCTATTAATATTTCTAGAGTATGTTGATGGTCTCAAAAGAGAAATATCAAACTTGTTTAAGAACAGGGAGTTTCTCAAAGACTATGAATGATAGCCTTAATACAATGGGAGGGTAAATATTTAAAATTAAAAATTCTTAATGGTTTTCCCCCTGCATATAGACCACTGATGATTTTTCTGTGTACTTATTTTAGTATCATACTTGTTTTTAATTCCATTTGGAACTCTTCGTTTCTCCTCTGCAATTATCTGTAGTGCAACTACCTTCTAAAGTGGTAGTTTTATATTGATCTCTGCTTTCAGCAAAGTAGGCTCTAAGATTTCCGTAGATCAGATCTGCTACACACATGGAAGTTAGGGCTGTGTCTAACAGGAAAGCAAAGCCAACAATTGTTGAGAGGCCCAAGTGCGTTACTTCAAAGTACCTACTTGAAAGTAGCTATTGGTGTGCTTTTAATTGTTAGCAATAGAATTCACCCAGTGCATCAGCTCTTGAATTTACTGCTGAGTGCTGTAGGAGCTTGCAGTGTTTTGGTGAGATATCATTGCTTTTCACTCCTGTGTACCATAAAAGCTTTGAGCATGCTGCTTATAAAAGCACCAGATTCAGTCCTTTCCCTGCCCTCCCTGAATCATACTCACTTGGAATGAATTAAGTAAAATATGGAGGGAACTTAACTGGGTACTCTTTAGTTGTATGTATCCGGGATATCTCTGCCTTTTTAATGTCAGGCCTTGAAGAGGGCTAAAATGTGGAAAAGCATTCTTAAATTTAAGAGGAGGAGCAGGGAAGGGAAGAAAACCCCAAACTCAAAGCTTGCCAAAATCGAATTTGCTGTTAGTATGCCGGCACCAAGGATATGTCTTTATTAGTAATAAATATGGTTTAAGTATAGTTTGAGAACTGGCATTCGATTTGGTCACTTCATTAACTGTTAGGATGATCCATGGCATGATTTTGGTCCAGGCCCCATCCCTGGAGGTGTTCAAGGGCAAGCTGGATGCAGCTCCAGGTAACCTAGTCTAGTGGAAGGTGTGTCCCTGTCCCTGTCCGTGGCACAGTGGGGTTGGGACTAGATGAGCTTTAAGGTCCTTTCCAACTCAAACCACTGGATGCTTTTCCAGAGATGCCCTAGCATTTCTGGGGATGGCAGAGCCTGGGGCTGTCCTGGGGCCAGTGTGGCTGGTGCTCCTGTGCCTGGGGGTCAGGGACCTCAGTGCAGTGGACATGAGAGAGGCTACATGGGGCTGGACGGCATGGATGTATTGAGCTATTATGGGTGTGGCCCAAATGCATTTTGTTTTGATCCTTCAGGGATTTCTGTTTGGGATACCATGTGGCAACCCTGAGTGTCTGGAAACAGAAATCATGGTAGGAGTCAAAAGCAGCACAACCTTTTTTGGGTTTTCAAAATAATTTTTCCTGCAGAGCAGTAATCCTTTTAGTACTGGAGGCAGAGGAAACTTGCTATGTGTGGATACATCATAAATGAAATATATGCAAGTTTATTTGTAACCTCTCAGTATGGAGTTGTGTTGAATACAACGTCCCTGAAGTCTGTGGAGACATGACATCTATGTTTTTAACTAATTTCTTTTAGGTGTGTTCCTCCATGCCTAGCAAAATTTCAACCAATACTGGAAGCAAAGGGCATTTACAGTAAGAGGAAAAAAAAGGCAACCTAAGATACACTAACAGGAACCTCTTGGACTATCTACTTACACTTACCTACATACTATTTAAAAATCTATTGAGCTGTGCCACGAGCATCAGATTAGGAGGTCATATTCTAATGTAAGGTGAGCTGCTGAAGGTTTTGCTCCTGAATTTTTTTTGTTTGTTTGTAAGAAAACAAGACAGTGCAACAATAAGAAAAATGAAGAAAAAGCAGATCTGAGGAGCAGCAATGTTGAGGTGCATTATGTTATGTGTGCTGTGCCATGGGCTCCTCCCATCCTGTGTCACCCCTTGCTGTCTGTGCTTACTTGGGATGTGGCCATCAACTCACAAATGGCACAAGCCAAGAATAAACACTGACCTTTAATGCAACCTCTGCTCCTTTCACTCTGTCCTCTTTGACCTGGAATAAATCATTTCAGTTCACTGAGTGAGCAGAAAGCAAACTCGAACTTAGTTTTGTGTCAGTAGCTTGGCTTAGCAAACTCAGAGAGCTCCTCACAGATAAGTGCCAGGGACAGAAAGCAGGATCACAGTAGCGACTGGTAGCCTGCCTGTGGCTGCCAAGGAATCACAGCCTGGAAAAAGGCAGTTATGCCTTCCTCTCCCTGTCTATTAGCAGATCTGGGTCTTCACACTGTGTGTTAGAAGTTTTTTAGTTGCTTGTGATACATTTCTCAGTCCCATCTTTGTATGAACAGTAGGAAAATCCCATCCTTCCGTCTCCAAATGAGAATTTAAGACTAGTCAGTCTCAAACTTGCTAGACAAGAACAATATATTTTTAGTTGATATATAAGAATATATGTACTAGACTGCTTTCTTGAAAGCATAGTTTGTGGGTGAGAGACTGAGATATTTTTAAATAAGTTTATTCTGCATCTCTCACAGTGATAAAGCAATGTGACTGATGTGAAATAAATAAAGGTCTACTTAGGATTGCATCCATTGGAGATAATAGATAAATCTTTGCTCTGAGCCCCATGATATTATTTCAATTCTATAGTAAATATTTTCAATTTCAAAATGAGCTTCAGGGGAATCTCTTGCAGATACAGTCTCTTGCCTGCTGGAAGGATCCAGTCAACTAGATACAATGTCTTATTAAAAACTGATCTACAGACTTGTTCTTCTAAGAAGAGAGGGAAAATATTTTTAAAGACACAAAAACCAAATATTTATGAAAAGTCTGTTTTAATACCTTTTGATGTGTCCATGCCATTACTACATTTGTGAATAGTAAAGGACAATAAATAAGTAGCCACCTAACTCATAGCCATTGCTCTGCTGTTGATACCATTTGTGTATGTGTAGGGGACTGGGCAGGTACCACAGGTCATTCAGGAGGAAAGTTATTGAAAAAGCCACCTGCAAAATTGGAGTGACTAAATCTGTTTGTTAACAGTCACTAATCAAGTATATGCTACAGTGCTTCTTTAATATCACATACATATCTGATAATATATCTTGTAAGTCTTCATTCAAGTTTACTTTTTGTGATAAATGTTATTTTAGAGGAAGCTCAACTGCATATTTCAGGCAGCAGCTGACCTTGCTCCGGTTTAATGAAATCTAGTTGAGCAGGAAATGGACAGAAGCATTTAAAATATAAGTAACAATGGGGAAAACTTAGATTTTAGTTTGTATTAAAAACTCACCAAGAAAGTTCTGATATATTTACAGATGTTTCTTTTTATCAGGTAGAGACTGTTGTAGTAGAGTGTACTATATCATAGTTACAGTATCACATAGTATAATAGAGGAAGACTACTGAGGGTTTGAGGATAACAAATGAAACTCAGATTTGATTAGCTCTGATTTCATTAGGCTTTATTTGGTGCTAAGGAAATACTCATATAAATGCTAATGTATATTAAAAAGTTACTAGCCTAAAATTCCTCCGTCTTGCCTTTTTGTTGACAAGACCCGTTACAAAAAGAAGTGTTTAGCTGAAGGATGTTCACAGAAAAAGAAAGTTCCTAGTTACTGTTTCATGAAGAAGGTCTGCGGGTGGAAGACGTGTTAAAACTCGTCTTCCTTTGCCCTTGCAAGTTGTCAGCAGGCAGCTGATCCACAGGGTAGAGACAGCTTCATCAGCAATGCTGACAGGGACAGCTCAGCACCCCGCAACCTTTTAGGGTGAGCTGGCTCTGCACCTCTTACTCTGCAGTGCAGATTTTGGAGTCATGAGTGGGAGTTGGCAGCAGCTCCAGGTTTTGTACCCAAGTGTGGGCAAGGAGAGCAGTGTGCTCTCTTCCCCTGGCTTATGCTGTGGGGGCAGCAACCTCTTGCAGAAGGGTGGCAAAAAAAGACGGCTGAAGGCGATAATGTCTTTCGCTAGCACAGCTAAATTTGCAGGGTGTCGTCGCTCAGCACCCTCATTGCCAAGTACACCGCGTGTTCCATCGTGGCTGTGAAACAGCAGATCCGTTTTTGGGTGAACAATAGGCTCCACGGACACAGCTGAACAGCAGACGTGGGCTTGGGGGATGTTCGCCATCCTGGGTACCCCAAAATGTTGTTGCATTCCATATCAATCTGTGCCTAAAATTGTTGCTCTCTCCTTGAGAGCCTATGGCCGGAAGATGGAACTGGAGGCAGAGTGAGTGGAGTTCTTGCCCTTGACTGAGTAACTGAGGGTTATTCCACCATTTTTCACTTTTTCCTCAGAGAGTTAATAATATTTAACAATTTTGTATCCAACAGTTTACTGCTATTTTTTGCCTGTTGCTATTTCTCCTTTTTTTTTGGCAAACTGTTGTTTTTTCTCTTCTATCTACTTGTATTCTTTTTTCCTTATTGGTGGAAAGGGACTGGTTAAACTAAAGGGTAGGTCACTCATTTTAGTGTCTCCCTTAAATTGTCTTAAACCAAGACATTTGCTTTCATGATTAAGTACTTCAAATAGGAAGGAATAGAGTTTTTGCTGCTCTGTGAAATATTATTTATGGTGTTTTTCTGTCATATGAAGTCAGTTCTAACTTGAGTTGAAAAATATTTTGCTCATTTTACTGCATTTTTCACATTACAAGTAAATTGTGCAGAAGTTGAAATCTCACTCTCATGAGGTTTAGGTTTCCTTGTTTCAGGGAGCACAATTGCTTCTTTGCATTTAAGTGATTGTGTCAGGGTGCCAGGACAAAGCCATCCAAAAAGGTGGTATTCTGGGGAAACTGAGTGACTTTGAAATCTGAAATTAATCATATTTATCAGGTCCTTAAGAAAAAAAGTAATAGCATGTGACTCTGAAATTATATTACAGGCATTACTCAAATCTAAGTTGATATTAGATAAGTTGAAATCTTTTGGTTGCCCAAAAAACCATGGTATTTGAGTCTTCTGAATGTAAAAATATATTTGAAGGTAATCCTTTCAGACCTGACAGACTGACGCAGAGTCGTTCCTGCTGCTCTGTCAGATAAGTGTTGTTTCAGCCTTGGTGAAGGAAAAGTGAGTTGTCATTTGAAGAACAGGGTGAGTCCCTCCTGACTCATCCTGGAGTGGCTTGGTACAAGTTTCCTTCCTGTTCAAAAGCTCATCATGAAAGATAGAAGTTTTTTAAAGTTGGAGGAATTCGTGAGGATTTCTAGGGCAAACTCAAATTTAAATTTAGGGATACTGAAACTTCATTAACTTTGCCAAACATTTGGCATTTGGAAAGAGTTCAAGTAAATAAAAAGAATATATCTGAAGTTTTTAAATGTTTTAGCTTGATTTTGACATATTCTGTTTAGTGCTTTCCCTACATCTTGAATTTTACTTCCAAATGTAGTCTTATAAAATGAATAATGCTTTTAAATACCTTATATTCAGTGCTTTTTTCTGTATTCAGAGGTCCACAAGCCCTTTTGTTTTCGAAGATGTACATTTTCACTTCTAAATTTCATTCTTAATTCTCTATAGATTCAAAATTTAAAACGGAGCCTGGTGAAGATACCATACAATGTCTTGCTATCTGTCACTTAATGTGACTTTTATTAGAAAATCGAATGGGAAATAACTCTTTAGGCAACTGTGTCATGGAAATGGGGCTTGGATTGTTTTAATTCCAAAACCTGTGCATCAGGAAGCAATGGAAAAAGTGCTCTCTTGGTGGTTGTTTAGACAGGTGGATCCATATGGATGGCAGTCAAGTGTTGTGCTTTTCTGGACTTGAGGCCTCAGGTGAAATAGCATTCTGTTTTGTAGCTTGACCTGCTAAAAAACCGAACATCAATACTAGCAACAAAACCCCACCAAAAACCCCTCCCAAAAAAACACCTCGAAGAAAACAAAGAAACAAGGAAACAAAACCAGTTTAAAAAGCCACCAGAACCAAACCCTAAATAAACCAATAATATCAAACCGCTTTAAATACCACTGTTTTCCAGACCAAATGTATCTGGAGGTGCCTTGCAAAATTAAGCAGGTGAGTTAAAAATCAAGACCCAGGTGCAGGAAAAAGGGAACAAAAATGACATGAGTCAAAATATCCTGGGAGTATTGGCAGAGGCAGGTGGTAGCAGGGGCTGAAGAAAAGTGGAGGAGCAGCAGATAATAGAGGGGAATGCTATTATCCAGCTTGAGGGCTGCTCAAGGTGACTTTTAGAGACATGGAGAAAAGTTTTGATTTGCCTTCTGAAAGAGACCCCAGTGAAATAACCTGTTGCAAAGTGTTCAGAGGAATTGCTTCTTGTACCTCAGAATTTTGCATCATGTACTTCTTAGGTCTGAGGTTATGAATAGTTTGATGCAGGGAAAAAATCATATGTTCAGCCTTGGACACTTTTCTCCATCCTAGCTCCTCAAGCTAAATGAAGGAAAAAGATTTTCTAGAAAAGCACAGCACAATTGATGCAGCCTAGGCACTAGTTTGTTGAGAGAAATTTTGGGGACATAGGCTGCAAACATTGTTTTAACAAACACTTTAACAGTAAGAATAATAGAAAAAGGTAAGACTATTGGGAGACACCTTGCTGTTAAATGAAGAACGTAATTTGATGATTGAAGAGGTCATAAAACTCTTCAAAGAACACTTTATAGCTCTGATTAATATAATTCATTTAATTAAAAAATACAATAGTAAAGGCTGGAAAAATAACTTGAAAAAGAAACTGACTTTGAAGAGTTCTCCAAAATGTTAGCAGGAAACATGTTAAAAGAACCTAGAGGTTTATAGCCTGGCAAATGAGTGATACCAGGAGGTCTGTTCAGATTGCAGAAAAAGCTGAAAATAACAGGCTGTATCCTAGTGCCATGCCTGTATTTCAGAAAAAGAGAAGAATTTATCCAAAGTGAGGCCAGAATACCAGCCACAGCTATTTCTGATATAGCTGCTTCTAACTGTTTCCTTCATTGCTGTTGGAGCTCTGTTTTGGTCTAGCTGGGAGGTGTGTGAAGATGGATTCAGAGATCCAGCATACAATTCATACAGCTGGGAGGAAGACAAACCCCAAATCCAAACAAGCCCAAACACAAAAGCAAAAAAAAACTTCCACCTGCAAAAAAACCCCAGAACACACAAACAACAGCAACAAAAATCCCTACTTTTGTCTTTTGTTGGTGGTTTTGTTTTTTAATTTATGTTTTTATTTAAGCAAGACTGAATACAAAAAGGTGTGGTCCAAACTGTAGTAGATGTGAAATGGTTTGGGTTTTAACTAAATTTATTCTTGGCACATGAGCAGTCTCAGCCTGGTACAGAAGAAAAGTTGAGAAGCTGCTGTGTCATTGCCATTTATGCAGTGGTCTGGAAATGAGTATGCTCACTGGGCAAGGGGTCTGTCTCCTAAACAGGCTAAAATCATCAGCCTATTTGGTTTTTTTTCTGAATGCTTGTAGTGTTCCTTTGTGTATAGCAAAGGAATATTCCAGCAGTGTCTGGAATCCATTTTTCAGGTAACTATCCTGAAAATGCACCCTGAATAAATTAATTATTAGGGATTAGGAAATTGTTCTTGAATGCCTGATATCCAATTTTAAATGCACTTTGTCTTCATTAAAAGTGGGTGGGTGAACTGACTTTTAAAGCACTGATAACAGCATGCTGACACGGGTTATTTTTTCAGCACATTAGTTTAGGCTCAATCCTGAAAAAAGGGAGTCTTGTATTTAGATCTTGTGTCAGAATTGAAGTCTCAGCTGAAGAAGATTTATACTAACCTGAATTTTACTTTCAGAGAACATAGCATGTTATTTACCCTGCTTTTTCTTCACAGAACAAAATACTTAGCTCAGCTGCTAGTATCACTTGTATTGGGAGTACAAAAGACATTAAACCATCATTTATCTGCAATTTATGTCCGCATTGAAGTATGCTGACAAATTCCCTGGCTGATGCTGATTGTCAGTGTTACTTTTTCCAAAGACGTCTATGTGGCTGCTCCCATACATTCCTGTGTAACTTAAGGGTGCGTCTGAACCTTTAAACATACTGGCATGAAAATCAATAAATAAACAGAATGTAATATACAGCAAGAGACTAGACTTGAAAAATTCTTGTATCCAGCCTAGAAACTGAAGATCCCTCTTTGTCACTGTAAATACAGGTACAGCTAAGGCACGGCTATAGTGCTTTTGCGTAGAAACTGGTTTAGAAGATGCATTAGCTAAAGACACCCTAAAAGTGATTAATTACTTCCTGGTGTCATAGTTGTAGAATTTCTTTTCTGCAGGCATGAGAAACTGAAAAATGGAGTCCTATTCCCACCTATGCTGCTTCTTGGTGTAACTTAGGAGTTGGCACACATCCACATATGGGGAGGCTTGTATTATTCTCACATTTAGTAAGTGCATCATTCAGCTGTATTCTGAATCTCTCTGGGTTCAGTCCATTTGCACTGCTAGTCTTTTCACCTGCTAGTCTTCATTTAGAAATGCTTTAAAAAGAAAATTTGCTTTGTAATTAATACTTATAAAACTTGGTGCCTTTTATAAAGTGCTTTGATTTTTAACTCCTTGACTGTAAAGCTAACAATATTTCCAATTCTATCCATTCTATCCATTCTATCAAAGGTCTCAAGAGTGCCTTACAGCTTCATAATCTAGGCTTCTGGTGCAGAGTTGCAACTGTTTAGAAAAATTATAGAAGTCCAGGAAAAAAAATAAAGGTGTTCCTTGGGGAATCCTTTAGTTGATGAACAACACTTTTCCTGTTACGCCTAGGTAAACAGATTCAGTCATTCAGCTGGAATTAGCATCATGCATGAACCATGGGACAATGTTTTGGCAAGAAAGAGGCTTGTTGTGAGATTTCCAATAAAGAGTTGAGATGAAAGATTGTATGATCACTTAATATTGTTAAACGTAGCACAAAACACTGAATGTATTAGAGCACGTGTTTAAATGATAACGAATCCTGATGTTAGACCTCCTAGAAAATAGTAAATAGTCCTTTCTTCACTCAGTCGCTGCTCTTAGGAGGGATTTCTTTCCACTTTGGAGCTATTTACTCTTCCCTTTTGTTGTTGACTAGTGTGTTTTGATATGTACTTTTAATTTTTTAGCTTGTAAATGCTTGCATTTATTTACAAATATATGCAAAGAAAACCCCAACAAATCTGTATGAGGTAGAAACCTGTATTACATAACTATGCAATATAATATATGAAATCCATATAATAATTACAAAATTATATACATGGTATATTTTAAAGTGTGTATTACATGAATGTTCATAACCTAGTGTACAGCTCAAAGGTAATATCATGAATCAAGTGATAGAAATATCCACATTTATTACAGGAGAAATCTACATTTCTTTTATTGTTTGCAGGGGTAGTTTTGGAAGGGTTTTTGCTAGTTTATAAGTATTTTACAAAGTAAAACTTGTGATCATCAACTTCATGGAAAACAGGTGATAGGCAAGGCAGTTTCAGTAAATGCGTTTGACTTCTACTTGCTGCTTAAAAATTACTTCTTGGTTTTGATAGGAAAGTTATCATTGAGGCAAGAATTCAAGTTGGGATCTTCTAACCTGTTTTCCTAGAATCATGGACTGGTCTGGGTTGGAAGAGACCTTAAAGCTCATCTAGTTTCAAAATCCCTGTGCCCTGGGCAGAGACCTTCCACTAGACTGGGTTGCTCAGAGTTCCATCCAACCTGGCTTTGAACACTTCCAGGAATGAGTCCACAGCTTCTCTGGGCAACCTCTTGCAGTGCCTCACCACCTACACAGTAGGGAATTTCTTCCTAACAGCTGATTTAAACCTACCCTTCTTCAGCTTAAGGCCCTCCTCCTTTTCCTATCACTATATACACCCCTGTGAAAAGTCCCTCTTGAGTTTTTTAGAATTGAATTTAAAAATTAAATAAAAATCTAGAATTTTGAAGACTTAAATACTCAAATTCAGATGTAGGGGCCTGAAATAAAATTAGTTTTATATAACTGAATATTAGAAATACTGAAATACTAGCACAAAAATTGTTTGGGCTAGTATTTGAGTGTTTTGGTAAATAACTTGACATATTGGCTTTGTGTATTTGCTCAGTGTACACCTATAGCTGCAAAATACATTTATATTAGTGGATATGTCTGCACAGTCTTTTGGTGAAGGTTCCTAAAATAGAGAATTATAAAACTACGCACATCCCAGCTGCTGCATATTCTCTGGGTGCTATCAGTTGTCCTTGTTCATGTCAAGTAGCTCTGCGTACACGCATCATCCCTGTAATTTTCATCACATTAATGGGATTCATTAGCTATTTAGGAGGAAGAGACATGTCAGATGTTATAGAGTAGCAGTAGATTAACTTTGAGGTTTTATTGGAAATGGCGAATTAGTGTCCTGCAAATTCCCTGTGAAGGTGGGTCTGGTGTGTGTATACAAAGTAAATATGAGTGGTGGTGACTAAAGGCAGAACTTCCTCAGCTGGGCACACACTTTTTTTTTAATTCCAAATGAAACTGCTTGGAGCAGTTCCTGTCCATGAGGATATCCAAGTGTCAGGGATTTGATAGCTATGAATGACTAAAAATCCCGAAATCTCGATAAAGGAAGTGCTCACATTGGCAGCTGTGTGTGGCGGCAGGAGGAAAGAAAGAAAGAAAATAGGTTATAGTATTTCATAGTGTAATTAGAAAAGGTGATTTGAATTTGATTGTCTGCAAGAAATGCTGATAAGGGTGAATCTCTGTGCACTTGGAGATCTGAATGCTGAGGCCAGGTCAAGTCTCTGCAGACTTGTGTGGAAAAGTACAGCTATTTCATGACCTCCTTCTCTCTCCTGTTAGGCTTTTGCCTTGTAAAAGCAGGACAGAGTTTGAAATGCATTTTATAAATGCAGAAATGACCATGTACTTTTCAGGTATGGCTGAAAAAAAATTACTTCTGTTCATTCTTTGTCAGAAGAGATTAAAAAAGAAAAAAACTTAGGGAATCCCTTTAATTAAAGCAGAGTGAAGTAAATACATGTGCCCCACTGAAATTTTGTTCTCATATAAACAACATAGAAGAAAAAAAGTCTTAAAAGGCAAGAGAATATGCTGTTGCATGTAAAAAAAAATTCTTATTTTTTCATGCCATAAATTCTGATTATAATTCTTTGATATAAACTTAACTGTGTTTTGTCTGTAGGAGCAGTTTGTGATGAGTTGTGGCTTGTGAATAGGCTTTTCCTGCCTTTTTGTTTTTCTTCTCCTATTTATCTCCAGTAATATTTATGACATGTCAGGAGCAACCTGAAGTTGTGTAAAACCAAATCACTTCAAGGTCTTCTGTACAATCAGAGTGCATTGGCTCTTTCACCCATACTCTGAGGAATGGCATTGCCAACACGCTCCAGTATTTCAGCCTATGCCTACTTCAGCTTCTTTAGGCATCATCGCTTGATCTCAATTATAAAACAAGTATCTAGAAAGCTGACCGACAAATTATTTGCTCCCTGCTCCATCCCCTGTCTTCTTTATCTTGCCTGTCTTTCCTTAACACCTGTAATTCCAGTTTATTGTAATGATAGAAATACCTAGTCTGGCAGCTACTCTAAACTCATATGTTTGTATGATTTTTATTGGAAAAGGAAGGGAAGAACTTATCTTATTGTATCTGAAAGGTTTTGTGAGACTCAGGGCTCAAAAGGGAGAACTGAAATAAAAAGCAGAGTTTGGGTTTTGTGGGGTTCTTCTCGCTCACAGAATGTATATGTAAAATAGGTGAGGGGCAGTAGTAGAAGACTCTGGAGAAATACACGGAATTGTTACTGGATTAGCAGTTTAAAGCTGTTCCTGCTAAAAAGCCAGGCTGACACCGGCTGAGAACAGGAACCTATATAGAAAGAAGATATCCTATGCTAGACACATGTTTCTGATGAATGCCATACGAAACCTTTCTTGTAGCTCTTGCGGGGAAGAGCTCTCTACTCACCGAGTAGAGAAATGTGGTGTTTATGGCTGACTTGGAAAGGTTTGTAATTCAAGCCTCAGTTTCTTCATAGCTGACTTTGTTTTATTGCATACCTGGGGGATACAGTGCAGCCACCTAAGTTACTGAGCTTAACTGTTGAGACCACTCCAATATAATCCTTCCACTGTTCCTTTGGTATTGATCTTAAGATTATATATCTTTGATTTTAACCACTTCAGTTCTGTATTTCCTGCTTTCCCTTTTCTTCCCATTTATATTGTAGCATGCCTTTGGGCTGATTTTCTCTTTGTCTGCATGAAATGCCTTTGTCTCCTGGACGTTTGGATAAGATGTTTAAAAAAAAAACCAACGAAACGCATCATTCTCTTAGTTGGAGTAGTTGTGTGCAGCAGTTGTCCTTTTCTTGTTAAATGCTGGTGTTCCTGCTTTCTTCTTGGTTAGGAACTAGACCAGGAAACTTTTCATCTGCTTTGTTAATCACATTAAACGGCTTTGTATTAAAAGTTGTAAATATTGCTGTATATACCCTATAGTAAAACTCAATGTTTACGGTAAATTACTTTGCATGAGATTACACTTTTAATTAAGCATGTGGTTCCTCAGGCTTGATATTAGAGGTTCTTCAACCTGCTGCACTTAAAGCTTGCTCAGCAATACACCCTGTGCTTTTTTTTCTTGCCATTGACAGCAAGCATAATCAATCCTCATAAGGAAGCAATTTAAAGGGTTTTTTTTGAAAAAAGATTAGTTTGGAGCTTAAACAATGTGGAAAACTTGCTACTACATAGCAAAGCATAAGCAAACTTACAGGATAGAAAAATACAACAGATACTTATAACAGCACTCTAGGAAATATCAGCTGATCTGAATGGAATGCTCAGAAAATATGTTCAAACAATTCTTTTGTGCAGAGGATACTGGGTAAAATACTGTTAACTAAAATGTATATCTCCCACAAGTATGTTTTACAATGCAGAGCAGAAGTTTGTATGAAAATTTAATATTTTTCTTGGCAATAGCTTGGTACTAGTAAAATCAGAAATGTAGGAAGATATGAAAAATGAAGCATCTGCTTCAGGAACAATTTTTTTGTTATTAGACCCTGTAAAATGTGTTGCATGAATAGGTTGAGAATCCCTAAAATATGTCTGAGAGAAAAAAACCACTTTTGACACAGTTACTAAATATGAAGTTAATAAAATTGCTAATATATTTCATTTTCATTTGAATGCTAGTTTATGTCAAAGCAAAAATATGAAAAGTGACAGATGTTCTTATAATGCCACTCCTATATGATATATACTTTGTCTAATGTTACATTTAATGAGAGAGAAACAGGCCTTCTTGGCATATAATCTTTGATTTTTTTTTTCCTTAACCAACTGAATAATAACATGCACTTTATAAATCCTTTTACCTTTAAACCTATTAATGCCTTAAACGTGTGGAAATCCTAAATAACTTTGAGAGGAAAGCTTAGGTGTGCATTCCATGCAGACATCTCAACGGTGTGGACTACATCAGTCACTGAAATTGTGTGGTTGGTTTAAATGCAGTAACTCAGCCAGGAGCTAGTTTTTTTTAGGCAATCTTTCAACTTTTTAGGTTTTCTGGTTTGTTGATTTTTTGGGGGGATTTTTTCTGTGTGAGGGGGAAGGTTTTGTAGCTGAAACATACCCAAGCATGTAGTCTGACTATGTTTTGACTTCCAGTGATCAAGTTTTCTTTACGGAAAGGGGTAAAAAGCAAAAGTAGCAATGAATATGTTCAGAAATCAAATGGCTTATAGTTCCTCACAGGGATCTAAAGCTGGAACGAAGTACAAGAGATGTGGACATATAACTTGCAATTCTGTACGTAGACAAACTTGAAGCCTATCAACAGAAAGATGCTTATGGGCAACAAAATTTAGATAAAATGAAATTAGGCATCATTGTACTATTGGAAATTTAGTTTCTCTAAAACTTGTAGTATGATTGTTTTTGGAGGAGTATTATGGAGTCTTATTTTAAGATATCTCCTTAATGCATCTCCTACGTTATGATGGGTTATTTTTCAGATTCATAGGCTAATGCAACAGGATAACCCTACAGTGAAAGGTTCTGTACTTGTGATGTTCTGCAGGTAATTAGCTATTGCACTTTAGCTCATTACTTCATAGGTGATAAATTTCTTTGGGGAAAAATGCTTTTAAAGAGTTTGACAAGTTTAATTAATCTATTAAAACTTTGACTCTTGGATGAATTTACAAGAAACATCATCCTGTTTCAAGGGCAGCTCAGCTACCACCCTCTACCACCACATAAAAATGGCACTGAGGAGCACAGACAAGACTAATTTGACAAAGGAAAAAGGTATTTTTGTTCTTGGACATCCAGAGTACAGGCACTATATGTTTTGCTGAACACGCAACAGAAGAAAATGCTGTCTTGGTACTGTCCATATAAAGTGGCAACAGGTAATAAATACTCAAAGCAAAAGAAATTCCTGCAGTCAGATGCCAGCCCTTTTCCGCTGGGAATGGTATTATTGAATCTCAAAATCAAGGAAAAGAATATTAATGTTTTATTTGGAATGCAAATTTCAGTATTCAAAAGGCAAAGCCAGACTTTAGGCTCCCTTAAATGTTTGCATTCTGAAGTGTTTTAAAGTAGTGTATATTTTTTCTCTTTTGCCTCACTTGAGGTACAAAATATCTTTAAGAAGCAGCCATTTGTCACTCTTGGTTTTTCTTTCTAGTTCCATATGTTCATTTCAGTTTCTAGGCTGCTGTTCAAAACCTGCTCTGAAGGTGGAATTCCAATTTTTTTCTGGATTTTTTTTCTTTACTACTATATGTGGTATTTCTAATATCTGATTTTTAAAAAATTATTTCTTTTTTACAACAAGTTTTTAAGTCAAAGTAGTATAATTACTGGTGGTTTTGTTCAGTTACGAGGTGATAAGACTGAAAGCCAATGGGCACCACTTTGAATCACTGAAAATGTGACCACGTCTCAGTGTACTTTGCATTGTGAAACACCCAAAATATCAATCAGAAATCAGGGGGCATTAACACAATTTCCTGATGAGAATATTCAACAGCTGGACATCAAGGTTGGCCACAAATGAAATGAAGAAAGAGTGATAATTTTTCCAATTTATTTCAGGGACTTTCCTAACTTTACCCAGCAATATCTAATTAAAGAATCCAGTTTCTGAGACCTGATTTAACTGTAGTCATCTTTTTCTTTCTTCTTTTCAGTTTTACAATTTCTTTTTGCTTGTAATCATCATTCTCAACAGGAGTAGCCATAATCCTTAATAGGAAAGAATGCTGTTGATATGTCTTTTATTGCTCCACAACTCTAATTTATTCCACGACAATATCGTTCCCACTGGAAAATGAGTTAGCAGTTAATAAAAAAAAAATCTGTAATTGTATAATTAAAGACTGTTATATCACAAGCATAGAGAAGACTGAAGGTTCAGGAGAAAAAAAAAATCTTTTACTTATGTGACAGCTGGCAAACTTTTGTCCCACAATCAAATTGCCTTACTAACAGTAAGCATGAAAATAACCAAAGCTGCAGAGTGGAATGTGTCCATTAATTTAATGTATATGTTTTATCAAGCAGTTTTGTCAATTTACAGGTTAAGTAAAATAAAAGCTTAGCCAAGAGCTAAGCTACCATCATTTTTTTTACCTCTTGCTCCCTGCATGGATTTGGTGTGTACAGGTCAAAGTGAAATGTGTCAGTACATTGAAACTTACGTATCAACCTACATATTGACCAGACTGTTGCAACTGCCATCCAAATGGATTAATGCATTTGGAAATTTCTGGCTATTGATTGAAACTGGATACAAAATGAACAAGGAATCACTGGGCGGTTGTGGGGTTCCTATTGGATGACTGACTCTTACTCTGCTTTCTAGCAGGACACAGTCCTATTGATCCAGCCCTGTCGTGTTGAGTGTGTGGGCACAAATGCACGTGCATGCAGTGGGGCTTGGTGTGTAACTTGCTGATTTATCAGGAATTGTTTCCATCACATGTGGTATCGTACTGCCATGGATATAGGGCAGCAGCAGGAGATAAGTGTCCACCCCATGGACACTTGCTGCTCTTGAAAGAGAGGGGTAGAACAGAAGGGTTCCTGCAAGGATTTCTTCTATTTGCGATTCATAAAAGGCCATTTTCTCCAATTTGAGTAAACAGGTTTTAGCAGCAACATTAGTACTTGCATGCACCTCAAGGCAAAATATTTTCTTAGAGCCCTGGGTGTTCACTTTTAATTCTGCTAAAAATATTTATCACTTCTTTCACAATGTCCTTCTGCATTAGCTGTATTTTGGAAGAAAGGGTAACCCAGGCAACCCCACATTCTAGCCCTTAGGCAGCTTGCAGGCAGTCAGGCTTTACAGACTGATAGTAATAATAAAAGACCCCTCACAGTGCTAGCAGCAAATTCAACAGCACTTTTGACAGGCGACAGTCTGTACCTCTGAGGTAAAGCAGGGGGGAAAATAGGCAGCACGACTAAATGATATTTCTGTTAGGTTTATAACAGTGCCTTGGAGATTGAATAAAATAAGATTTTTAGAAGACTTTGGAAACAGACTGAGCCATATAAGAACAGTGTCCTGAGATGAAGGGCCAAGGCAAGAACTGCAGGAGACGCAAAATTCTCCATGCTCTGCAGCAGCAGGGTGAGGTATTTATACCTGATGCTCTGCAGCAGCCACAAAGGGCTGAGGAGAGCAGTCCCTTCCCACTGGCTTAACTTAGTGGTGGGAGAGGCTGACTTGGCTGTGCAGCACCTATTTGCAGTCTTGAGCTTGTTCTCACACACCATGAAAAGGAGGAGTGTCTGGAGCAGGCTGTGGACCAGATGAGTAGTGCTCAGCTGGCTCAGGCAGACAATCCCTTCTCAGTAGGAAGACCCCACTACTTTAGACATAGAGGCTTTCCTGGACAAATTCATATCCACAGACCGAAAGGTTTCAACACTGTATGATGGATGACATCTATTTTATCTATTTCAATTTCTCTTACTAGTTTAAGAAATGTTTTGGCTGAATCAGTGGAGAGGAGTGATTTCTCAGGAGGGAGAAAACCCTTTGCCTTGGGCAGTAACTGATCTGGTGCTGGGGAGAGAGGGACAGTGGAGTGTAAGAGGCCAGGGGAGCTGGAGCCTCATACGAGTGGACATAAAGTGCAGAAGGGTGTGAGGAGCAGCCCCTCAGTCCACAGAGGACATGGTAAATTTGTCTGGACCACAGAGGTCTAGGCAGGGTTTGCTAAAACTTGGAAAAAGTACATTTAGAAACAAATTCCTGCCCTGGTTTGAGTTCTCCCTTCTTAAAATGGTAATAATTCTGATTAATAGCCCACCAACTCCTTGCATATTGTTTTTTATTTTAAAAGCCTTCAGATCTATTTTGATTAGATTTGTTCAGTCTAGGAAAGACTGTATAACTTAAAGCTTTGGCCAGCTGGGGATCTGGTCTTACCAGGCAATAGCACAATGTACAGGGCTTGGAATTGCAGAAAAGTACAGCTGTTCACAAAGTGAGGGTTATGTCTTTGGGCTGGATATACTTCTTCCAGCCTTACTGTAGCATCCATCCTACACAGCAGACTTGAGAATTGCAGTTGGGACCCTGTGATTGTAGGAGTAACTCTAAAAATGCTTTTTTTTTGAGAGATGTGAAACTTCGCACAATTTTGGGTATGTAAATTTTGAGTTGCTGAGTGATTTTGTTAAGAGCTTCATAATTCATGTTCACAGCTTGTGATTCCTGTGTTGGGGACTGGCTGTTCACCTCTTCCCTTAGGTTTCCTGATGCCACTTATTATATATGGTAGGTTAGTAGAGGAATAATATAAATTATTCCTGGCTGTTGGGGTTTTTAAAATTTAGTTCAATGGTTATCAAGTTATGTTCAGGATTCTCAGTTATTTCTTTTGTTAAGATGGAGAGGAGAAATGCATGTTTGGGACAGCAAGATGGATCAACGTGTGCATTAGATACCTAAATAAGGGTAATGAGTTGTAACTATCCCATATCCCAAACAGAAAAAATTAAAAAGCTTGATAAGTATCAGTTTTTTAGGTGAATGGGGCAGATTACCTTCTTGGAGAGATGATGCTATGTAATACGATCTATTTTAACATACCCGTGGAGACAGAGGCCTTATCAAGGTGGACCTATATTGATTAGTTGCTATTTGGGTTTCCATTTGGTTTTGTTTTTCCTTTTTACTGGCAAACCTTATGTTTAAGTTATAATCTGCATTTTGCTCCTCTTCCTGCTTCTAGGGGGTTAAATTAAGTTTACATAACCTTGTCTTCAGACTACTGCTAAGAATGTTCATGGAACAGAGGTGTTAGCGTGAGTGAGGATGTCATCATATGCATGTGCAAAGGGAAAAGATGACGAGATCTTCAGATGTAAAATGAAGTTATAAGGTTCTTATGTTCTTCTTGGCTGTATGTATATTTGTATAAAGGTAAATTTTTCTACAAGGCTGCTGTAGCACTCATGCCTGCACAGGACTCCGGGACCATTTTTTATGGAACCTTGTAAAGCAAAGAGCTTTTCAGACCCTTTAGTGGGTATATCAGTTGTCTGCCCTAATCACAGTGTTTTATTATATTTGAAACATGCCATGGCTCAAATGAAGTTAAGGAGTTGCATCAGGCACTGATGTTTTTCACTATATGTTTTTCACTACAAGAGATCTTTTTTTTAACTTCTTCAGCTAAATGTATAGCAGGTATAAATGGAGCTGTAATTTAGTAGTCTAACTCAGATGATTATTCTTCCTGTGGTTTTTAATAGATAAACTAAATGGATGACAGTTATATGAATGTAACATTGTTCAGCAGTGACAGATTTTTCTGTTCGCCTTTATGGCTGGTATATTATTTTTTGAGAAGCTGAGGCTTTGGAGCAACTTCAGATTCCTGATTGATAAAGATCAAATAAAGTACTAAAATAGGTATGAAAACTGACAGAGAATATGTGAGTGGCATGAATTTCAACCCACCCCCTCCCTGCTTTAAATTGGTCTACATGATGAACAAATGTAAGTTATTAAAAATCTGTGTGTGTGAATTTGTGTGTGTAAAAAAAGGAATGAAATAACAGCAACCTCAGCTACAAATCACAGCAGATCACACACAAAATCTGCATAGAAACAGGGTTTTTTCACTTAGAAAATATTGCCATTATTCATTCTTCTTGTCTACAAAGGTATTTGGAATATGTGATTTCTTAAACACATATTTTAATATGCTGTGTGTAGACCTGCAGCTAAACAAGAAATAAAAAAAATATTGGTTTTTGCTAGTAAAGCTAGACTAGACTCTTTTACCTCCACTATCTTTTTGGTACTTTGAGTGTCTGAATGTCCTATCTGACAATCTTTTCTGGCCATATTTTGCAATTTGTTCTAGCCATGTAAGTCTTTTAGGATTACTCTTTCCAAAGGGTGAACTTAATAGAACCATATCAAATACTCCCAGAAGTAAAGATCTACTTGTTCAGCCCAAAGGAATAGCCAAGTTCATGGAATAGACACATATAAATGAAGATAATAGCAGTCAGGGGCTCTATAAAGTACAAACCATAAGACACTGTAACAGGACTGTGAAATGTATTAGTCAGTCAGTGATTCTGCAGAGTTTAAAATTATATGAAGCAATGATTTTCAAATGTCACTTGTCTAAAGAGTGCATTTCTGTAGCAGAAGAGATGATTTAATACTTGTCTTTAATAAAAATAATCCTTAATAAAAATACCTTGGATGATTTTTTCTTGTGTCTTAGTTAAACTACTGTTCTAGATGAGCACCAGAATGAGGGAAACTGTAATGAGTCTTCTCAAAAACGTCAGCATTGTCCTATGCTTTCCTTATGTATATTACTGAATAGTTAAACTGACTGTACATTTTTAGGAATACTGCTTTTTAGGAAATGAAATTATTGTCATAATTTACTAAATGAAGGAAAAAAGAACCCTGAATATTCAATAGCTGATTCCAAATTCTTGGCCACTATTCCTGAGCTCATCACAGAACTAAAAATCCGAGATCTTGTTTCTTTTATCCTCTTCAAGGGAGGGACCAGCATTCAAAGCAAGTGTTCCAGGGTCTGATGGTTACAAATCTCAATCTTTTTCCTAGTGAATACTAATTAGCAGGTGTATTATATCTTCACAGACCACTACTTTATATCACATAATAATGCACTTATGGTGTTATTTCAAGCTGCTAGTCCGTGAGCATCCCTTTCCTTGCTACTGCGGATGGGGGGTTTTGTTTTAACTTTTGATTAGCTATTCAGTTTACTTGTGCTGTCACCTAAGTAAGAACCATCACAGCCCACAAAGAAGGTAGATAAAACTTCTTTACAGAGCTGATGATGTTTTGTAGGGAACAGATCTGTGGATGAAACCACCTTTTATTTTGGGTGCTTTCTGCCGCTTTGTCACACACTGTGAGTAGCAGAAATTACCAAGCAGTTACTGGATTCCTATCTGGCCTCCATGTCTCAAAGAATAGCTACTGTTTATTAGATTTCTCTATTTGAAATTAATACTGCTTGGGATAATGATATACAGACATGCCATAAACTGCTATACCATAGATAATGAATAATTTGAAATAAATTATTCATCATTAGCAACTTATTTAAATTGGATACTTAAGAAATCTAATGTATCATTGTAGAAAAATCAGGAAATGATACCTTTCTGTAGAATATATTGTGCACGTGTGGATGTGTTGAGATAACAGTGCTTTGGTTTTAAACACACTATTAATGAAGAAATTATTTTAACCACTCCTGCATGATGAAATCATGGTACAAACCAAGTCATACATGCAGGGCTGTTGTGTCTGTGCTGGCCTGCACTGTCTTCTCTCAAATGCATCAGTGCCAAGAGAAGACTAAAAGGAGGCAAATGGTTTTGGGGAGATGGATGCTTGATTGTCTTGAGAAGTAACAGCTGTAGAAAGAACTGTATAAACAGGTGCCAAATTAGCTCTTTTTGGGTAGAAAAGGTAGAGGTGAGAGCTAATAGCATTATCCTTCAGTCTGAAGCTGCTGTTCCTCTATTTTCAGCCAACACCTAGACAAAAGCTAGGTATGTGAGCTTTCCCCAGGAAAATTCTCTGAAAAATATGTTTTCAAATGCTCTTTAAAATGGATTGAATTATACAATAGTTTAAGCATACCAGTGGCTGAAACTTTCTTTTAATGAGGTTACATGAAACACTTAGTCATGTTATCGTTTCATGGTAAGTGTGAAAGTAATTCCAACATCTGGATTTTGTGACTGATAATTCGGGGTCCTCCTTTGTTTTCTCGGACTTGACAGAATCACAGAGTGGTTTGGGCTGGAAGAGACTTTATGGTTCATTTTGTTCCAAGCCCCCCGCCATGGGCAGGGATACCTCCTACTAGACCAGGTTGCTCAAAGTCCCATCCAACTTGTCATTGAACTCTCTCAGGGATGAGGAGTCCACAAACTGGGAAACCTGTTCACAACAGTGTTGGATCCTTCATACAGTCAGACAAGCACTTATTTCAGGAATAACACATCTTTCTGTATCCATCTTTTGTTCCTTACTCTTTTTAGTCTTTTATTTTGTTCTTTATTCTTTGTGCTACACTCATATAACACTTAAAATATTAGGGTCTGTCATTTATCTAACTGGGAATCTTAGGGCCAGTGGGAATACAAAAATAGCAGCAATCCATCTTGTTGTCAATTTAGTTATGTGTTTGTGACAGTAGCTAAAACACTGGAATGGTAGAAGATTCCTGGCAATCATTGTCTCACCAAAGCCTTTTCCCAGAGAAATAGATTAATATAAAACTGTTTTTAGAGAATAGTTATCAACACTTCAATTTTAAATTGCATGAATTACAGGTGGGATTCAGCTTGGTTCTTTTTAGGATCTGGTATTATTGAGTAGCTTTGCTAACAGCTTGAGTAGTTTATTGGGATATATGGTTATTAAGGGAACAAATGGAATAGCTACAGAGTGGCTGTATGTGCTATAAAAGAGGATTGGGATTTAAAATAATCTTGATAAAAATGATTAAAAGATCTGTAAAAGAATAGAGTAAGATTGAACTAATAAGAATTAACAGTGCACCATATTTGTACTTCCATTATACTTTCTCTCAACCTGACTGCTTTGTTTAAAGAGTCCCCTTGCAGTTCTCTGGTCACTTTTTAACCTGGTTGATGGATCCCTTTCTCCTTAAGAGTATTGGTTTAGGGCAAGCATGAATTGCGGTGTTTGATTTCCCTTTAATATTTTCATTCACTTCTTTATCTTAATTGCTGTTGCTACCGAGGACATTTTGCCAAGGATGGGCTGTGGGAGCACCTCCACATGCAGTGCCACACCTACAAAAATGTCAGATCTCTGTATGGAGGAGCAGTACTCACATCTCATGAGAAATAATTTCACTCTTCTGTTCAGTACTACTAAGCTGAAACAGCCTTGTGCCAGATTTAGATTCTGCACCTGTGCAAACCAGAGGCCACACAGTCCCAGAATGGGCAGGGTAGAAGGGACCACAGTGGGTCATTGGGTCCCACCACCCTGCTCAAGCACGGTCATCCCAGAGCACATGGGACAGGATTGGATCCAGATGGTTCTGGAGACCCCAGTGAGGGAGACTCCACACCTTCTCTGGGTAATCTGTTCCAGTGCTCAGTTACTGCACAGTAAAGAAGCTCTTCCTCATGTTCAAGTGGAACATCCTGTGCATCCATTTCTCTCTTTGCCTTTTGTCCCATTGCTGGGCATCACCAAGCAGAACCTGGTCCATGCTCTGACCCCTCCCTGCAAGTGTTGACAGATGGGGTTGAGATCTACTAAGAAATACCAGTTTAAAAAACTGACCATAGGAAGTGCTGTAGCAAAAAGTCTTCTTTGATGTAGAGGGGTGACTGATTAGGGAGTTTGTAACACTTGAAATATTCCTCTTCACTCCTCACTGGTTAGAAGGGTGGAAGGAAATAACTGTTTTTTGGGTTTTTTTATACTAAGCAAGGGGTAAGGAGTGTAGTAGATTTACATTGAACCCCAAAATATCCATATTAAACATGAGGAACAGTTGGGATTTTTTACCACCAGGGCAGCGAAAAGCTAGAGGTTGTTGAAGTACCTCCAGTATAGGAGAATTCTAAGAAAAAGTTATGGTTGCATATTTCAGGAATAGGTTAGGCAGAGTTGCTCACTTCTTAAAGCAGAGAAACCAACCAGAATATTCCACAAGTTTTCACCCAGTGTTCTTCTTACCCTTTTATTTATGGGCTGATGTTCTGGTTTAAATTAGAGATTTAAAGAATATGTTGGTTGTAGTCCTTTATATAGTGTAGTTAAAGCGTATAAAATCATAATTCATGCTGCATTATGGTCAATGAGATTTTTCCATTGGAAATATATATATATTTCATATGTGTGTGCTTATATAAAATTTTCCTTCTATATTTCCATTATGAAGGACCACAAGCAGTAGCATAAGGAGTGGAAACATAATTCCCCCTTCTGTATTTACTAATACAGGGGAAAGTAATATTTACCTAATGTTGTGCTAAAAAGCTTGAACTAGCTTTATAAAAATTTTAAAACCAAGGTGGTTTTGGTTTGGAATAATAAAAATCCTTAAAGAAATGAAGCAGTGTAACAATGCTCAAGAAACAGGGAGTTTTAATTTGAGAATGTTGAAATTTATGATTTGGCAGTGCTAAAAGAATATGTTTAAAGGATGCTAAATGGAAAGAGAAAATCCCTGCCTGTTTTTTAGGCTTTTGATACAAAGATTGAACTTCCTGTTCCAACCTACTAATTTTGAAGAGCAGCTAGTCCAGCTATGATCCAGTTTTTCTGTTGCCAAGAGAAGTATGTTTAACTGACAATATCATAATTTTTGGTGGTGGGTTGGCTGCTTTGGCTACATTCTGCCAGAGATGACACTGCTTGAACACCTCCTTTCCTAGTGTGACTCCTAATCAAAATGAATGGTTTGTGCATCCTTTATGTGCATACTTTGACAGGATTATGCTGGAAGTATCCCAGTTCTATTTGCAAATAAAACAGCAACTGTTTAACTGGCTGTTAACATACTCCTTTAGCCAGCAGGTCTCCTCCTGAACTCTTTCAGTGTATGGCAAAATCATATTGCCCAATTTATCCAGCTACTTTTATCTGGGCGAGTAATATCCATATCCTCGGGTCCAATCTCATACTTTTGTCTGGGTAGATTAATTTAATTAGTGCTATATTCTTTTATGTCTTTGGCATGTGTTGCCTGTAATATCTTTTGTTTTTGCATTCAGCCAGTTGCTGTTATTGAGTTGGTTGGTTTGTGATATTCTGTTCTGTGTTATTGTTTGCCATGGGTATTATTTCCTTTTCCCAAACTCGAGTGGCTACAGTGACATGATTGCATCCATCTGGGTTTGGATTATGGCAAATTGGTGCATAGCTGGGTGTGCGAGTAAAACCAGAGAAGTGCTAAGGAGAAGCATGTTTTGTTAAAGAGAGAATTTCTAAAGATTTTTTAAATTATCTATTTTACATTATAAATGTCAAGTCACTGTAACCAGAAGAACTGCCAAACAAGCATTAAAACTATGCACAAAAGAATATCAGCCTTGTGGCACAGAATCAGCTCCTGATGGACACCGGGTCATAGGACAAGTCAACCTGTAGAATGCTCAGATATGGCCTGGTTTGTTATTATGGCTGCTTAGCTCCTTGGTGAGTGTCAGCAAGAGACCTCATTGCATGTCTTTTAAATATGGAAATAGAATATATCATTTACTTTCCTTTGTCTGTTTGCTCATTGAGTCCTTCAGAGAAATATATTTGGAAAGCATGACTTCCCTTTGCAGAAGATACTTAGGCTCTTTCTTAATTATCATATAATTTTATTTAGGGCATTCCTCATTCCTGGATCTTCCCTAAAGCTATTAAAAATTCTACATGTTTGCCATCAAAGTAATTTAAGTGATAGGTTCCTGATAGAGTTAGTAGCTTGGATATTTTATCCCCGAGTTTTTAAAGAACTTAGGCAAATAATGATTAGTCACTGTACAACCTGTCAGTTTATTCTACAAGAATTTGTACTGATATTTTCATTTCAAAGAGTTCTTCAAACATATTCTTAAAAAAAAAAAATTAGCACACAAGCAGTCTGCTTGATAAATCCAAATATGAGAAAATCCTTCAGCCTTCTTTCTGTGTTCTAGTTTCTCTGCTCGTTCTTTTATTTTTCTTTTAAATATCATCATCTGTTTGACCTCTGTAGCAATAATGTTTTCCTGAGAAAAATAGTTGCTTACTAATTTTCATGTCTTCTTCAAATCACTTCTCAATCCCTTTGGGCTAGCCTGGTGTTTTCATTTAAGCTGTCAACATTTATAATCCTCTCTATTGCTTGATTTAGGCCTTGATTTAGGCACAACTTCACCTTCTGCAAAATAGCCTTCTTACTTCCAAAAGCTTTCTTACCTGCTTTGTGTCTGAATATTTTCGTCTTTTAGATGGCTTTTTTATCTTTTGAAGACAGCTGGGTTTTTGTACTTTTTTTTTTTTTTTTAGATTAAGCACCATTACAGTTTATTTTCTCTCTACCTGCTCCTGTAATCTGTGTATGATTTTGGTATCAACAGGCATACACACGCAGTATCAGGCACAGAAATTAATCACAAAATTATAATGGAGTTTGTTTCATATACTGCAGTTCCCTTAATTTCTCAGAACAAAAGTGCATATCAGCTTAGTGCCAAGAAATATCAGCAGGTCAAACACTACTCTTGCTATGAAATTCCTTTTCCTGGATTCCTGACTTGGAATTCAGCAGATTTCTTGCCATAATGTAAGAGTGACCTTTTATGCATCAAGAAGAAAAAAAGACAACATCCCAAAATGAAACTATATTCTATCTTCCTTGGATCTTTGGTGTTTTCCTTCACATTTATCTTTTTCAGTATGCAAAAGAAGGCTTTGTTTCTCATATCACCTTCCTGACAAATTTCCTATGCTCTGTTCTTTGAGATAGGAATCTCTTCTCATCTTTGGTAGAGAGTTTTGTTGAGCTTTTTGTTTGTTTTCTTTTCTTTTGGTATTTAATACATTTCTGATTCCTTTAAAAACAACTATTTGTCTGTCTGAGTTCAAATTACTTTAAATGCCTGTTTGATTGGCTAATGATTTCCATGTGTTCCATTGTTCCTACCATCACTCTTAGAAGTTTTACAAGCGTTTGGAAAGATCTTGCACAACAGGGAATGATCAAAACTCAAAGTCATGCCATAAGAAATAGCACAACATAGTAGAAATGTGCCAAATTGCCCAGAAGCAATTTGGAAGGCTGGCAAACAGGGTCGCCTGCTGTTTTGTGAACAGTGTAGGCAATTTGCCACTCAACTCTCCCCTATTTGCTTCAATAAATTGTAGAGTACTTAGTACCCTACGATATGTTATCTATCTGTCTGTACTTCTCTGCACTGTCAGTGTCTGACAGTGGCTCTGCTTCATGTTGTTTGTATCTGTCTTTCACTCTCAGCTTGATGGAAAGCCTTTAAAAAAGAGGTGTGTGGCATTTGTGGGGCTGGGATCCAAGAGTTCATACATCATAGTGCATCTATGTAGCCTAATCTAAAAAATATAGCTAAAAAGGAATAAAAAATGAAGCTAGTGCATCTAAGATATAGTTCAGCAACAGTAGATGAAAATAAACCAACAATAAGTTCTCATGATGCAACTACGAAGAGTGTTCAAGTAATAACTGAACAATCAACAATCTCAAAATAACGGTGTTATAAAATATGAACCACATCTGTGCAATGCAAAGATTATTTAACAGTGCTGGTCAGTCATTCTCCTCACACTAGAATGGCAACCTTTAAATAGAAGAGGAACAGTTTCGGGGTTTTGATTAAAGGACAATAGAAGTTGTTAACATGGTGGGTAAGTAGGAGGAAGAAAGGAAAGAAATCCTTAGCTCTTTTTCTTTTTTTGTCATGCTTTTTCCATTACTTCCCTTTTCTGTTGGTGTTGTCTGAGTTCAGCACAGACCCTGCACCAAAAAAGACTGACACTGCTGCTTACACAGAGTCCTGAAAGGGAATGACATTCCTAGAGGAACAGATTATTATTGTGGCCAAGGGTTTTGAAGTCAGAGCCTTTGTTTTTCTGTGAAGAGTGAAACAAGTCTGTCTTTACAGTATTTAAATGTACTAATGTACAGTCTGGACAGAATTTTCAATATTGAATTCTTAGTAGCTATTAGCTATTTATGATTTGTTGTCTGTTCGGTAGCTGATATGGAGATTTATGATTTTTGTTTCTGCAACATTTTGAAGACATACGGTGTATAAGGGAGGAATATTTTGATATGAATACACTAAAACTAGTTTTAATATACAGTTGATTGATTATGAGTGTGAAGTGAGTTAACATGACTGCGTGTTTTACAGTCCATTGTCTTTGTTAGGAATATTTTTTGTTGAGATATCTATAGACCTTGAGTGACACGGAGAGTTACTTTTTCTTTTTCTTAGCAACCTACCACCCCCACTAAATGCTGCTGTGTTAGAAACAATAAATTCTGTGAAAAACAGCTGCTTCACTAGGAATTAGTAGTGCCATTTGATGTCAAGTGAGCAACCAAGATGCTAAAAGCCGTCAGAACATATAAATGTTAAAATGATAGTAAAAGCACCTAAAAATAGTAAAAAAAAAAAGTGAAAAACTACATCTGTTTTCTTTTCAGAAAGTTAATACATAAAGTATCATTTTATTGAAATAGAAATAGATAGTAAATACACATATATTGGAAATGCACCAAAGAACGCATTGCAACAGGAAAATAACTTCCTGATGTAAACTTATCTCCAAGAGAGGTAGCTTGGGCTGTTACAAAATAATATGTGATACAAGATGGAAAATAGCATGTCTTAAACTGAGGGGCTCTGCAGTGAAGAGGGAAGTTTTGAGGAATAAGAAGGGAGATCTGAGTGTAACCCCGGTCAGGAGGAGTGCTGACAGCAGGGTAAGGGAGGAGATGTTTCTCCTGTTCTCAGCCCAGATGAGGTGCACTGGAATGCTGGGTCCAGTGCTGGCCTCCCAGTACCAGAGACGGGGAGATACTGGAGTGAACCCAGGGAAGGGTCACAAAGGTGACTGCAGAACAGGAGCATCTTTCCTACAAGAGCGGGCTGAGAGAGCTGGGACTGTTCAGCCCGGAGCAGAGAAGGCTAAATACGCTGATGTTACTATAAAATCCATATGACAAAAAAATTCGTGTTCCCTCTGCTTTCCCTATTTTTAGTGATACATAAAACTTGAGAAGATGCTATTGTCATATTGTTAAGTGGGTTTTTTTGTATTGCTTTTAGATAACAGACACAAATCGTTAGTGGGAAAAACTACTGCAGGATAATTAGAAAAATTTTTCTCTTTCAAATGCTGCTTCTGCTTCCTTTCAGTTTTTCTGTGAGTAAGAGACCACTGTGTCATTGCAGCCTCCCATCTCATTGCTGGGCTCTTCTAATGAAACCCAAAGTTCTGCAGGAACCCAAGATATGACTAACAAGAGATTCATTGTGCAATAAGATTTCCAGTTTCTGAGTTCTGGACACCTCTTCAAGGACTCTCTTGACAACTGTAAAGTTCTTTAAATAAATATTGACATGCCAGTCTGAAAAGTAATGAAGTATCTTTTCTTGCTGCAATATGGAGCAGTAAAAGAGATGTGTGGATTTTTTCGGTTACTTTAATAGCTGGAATTGAAGCTAAAACAATGAGTAGTTTGGTTATATAAGAATTTTAAAATACATTACTTTGCTATTATTGACGAGCTGGAATCTAGGTTTGCAATTATCTGGAACTGTAAATTATTTAAAATCAATGTGTCAATACTGTGAGTGATATGTGTTTAATATGGAGCTAGACATTTTTTATGATGATACTTCCTTTTCACTAGTCTAGTAAATGTAGCTATTTAGAAGATATTTCTAGATGATCATAATTTTAATAGCACATAGATATTACTGAAAATTATAGATGGCAGCAGCCCAACATTCATCCTCTTTCTTAAATCTTATACACATGTTTATGCTGCAAAAGACTTGAATGGATTCTACTGCAGAATCTTTTATAGCCTCCCCTGGAATGCAAAAGTGGTTTTTATTAATGGTTTTTGTTGGTTTGTGTTTGTTTTTGGTTTGTTTGTTTGTTTGGGGTTTTTTAGAAATTAAGTATAAGAACAGCATTACAAATGCATAAATGTGCTTATTTACAAATGTTGGAGTGTGGTTCTCAATACAGAAGGATACTCAAAAAGTTGGATTATTGTCTTCAAAAAATTTATGAAAATAATTTTCCTTTAAAAGATTGTATTTTAGACACTTTAAGTGTATCATCTGAAATACAAATGTCCAGATGTTTTGAACGGATTTTTAGTTTAACTGAAAACTTGGGTTTGCCCTGAAAAAATAGAACAGATGAGAAATTCCAGGCCATTCACTTTCTTGCTGTTCCCTGCTATGTCTTTTTGTAGCCTGTTGCTACAATTATAGCACTGGACATATAGTTGAATTGATACATGTAAGGGTTGTGCTCTTGCTTTGCAAGGAGAGGAAATATTGGATAAGAATATGATCATTTTCTACATTGTTTTTAGCAATAAAAGGATGCAGTTGACAGAGTTAGGATTTAGGTATATTAATGCCACTCAACATAAGTGATAAATATTTCGCTTTACAACAGTTGCACGATTCCTGATTGTGCATCCAGTCTTTGAATTCCAGCAGAGCAGAGTGCTCTCCTACAAGTCTGAGAGAACTGTGCGCTGCTTCCGACAGAATGCCTTCTCATTATTGCTTCAGATGGTCACTGCTAGTGAGGCTCCTCAAATCTATTTTTATTCTTCCTCAAAGAAATTAAACTTCAAATAAATGAAACTTCTTATCATGTTGTATTTCTTTGTGTGGTCTGATCTTTGTTGTCCTTTTTCAGAAACTTCTTTGTTTAAAGTGATGGAGAAATACAGACTTGGGAATAATTAATAAATAACCAATAGAAGTTTTCATTAAGTTTATCCAATGCATTTGAGGAATATCTTATTTTTGCAGGTATCTGTCATAAATCAAAAATCTTTCAGCTTTTTTTGTGGTGATTTCAGGACCTCATCTTTAAAGCTTGAATGATCTATTTATTGTAGAAAATAAAAGCCCAGCCAGGGATATATTGGTGGGGAAAGCAGAAATCTTTTCTTCCCCTTTTTTTTTTTTAGTAATTTTTTAGTAATTAAAAATAATTTTAGTAAATTTTTTCTAAATTTAGTAATTTAGAAATTGTTGAAATATTCTTCCCAAGGGAATAAGTTTCTTTTTCTGTTTTTCATTTTCGGATGTGCATATGTTCTTAAGTTGGCAAAGGTATGCTAGGAGGAAATGGTGGCTTTTCTATTTTTAAACGAAAGTTAATTTTGAAAAGTACTTTGGTACTTACATTTTGGTACTTATACCTTGGTACAGGAATTTTCTGTGTAAGGTCAACATCCCTATGTTTTTTTTCTGTTTAAAAAAGGAAAATTTCCCAAATTCTGTATTTCATCAAGGGATGTGTTTTTAATAATTCTGATGTAATTCCATCAGATTTCTATATAAGACCCAGAAAATTAACAGGAACTGCACATTTGTGAGCACTAAATGCTTAAACTTTTATATATTTCATTATTGTAAGTGTAATAGCCAAGTATGCAAACCTAAAGTTATTAATCTCTCTCTGAAACTTTAAAAGGGAATTTTCCTTAAAAATTGGATGTGATCATTCACTTTAAATGCCCACTTGTAGTCTAGCCATTTAAGAGCAGAGTTCTACAGAAGCACATTAACTTTAGTAGCCAATATTGACTTCTGGAGGGAACAACACTTGTGTGCAGTGGAAAGGGCCAGGGCGAGGGGAACTGGGTTGGAAGATCTGTGTCTCAAGAGACAGTCAGCACTTCTTTTGATCTTGGAGGCACATACCACATCTTTTCTATCCTACTGCATCAAAACTGCCTGATGGCAGCAGTGGGAAGTGTGTTGGCAGCAGTAATTTCCCCTAAAGACTGTCAAGGATGAGGAGAAAGTTTGTTTAAAAAAAAAAAAAAAGGTGGGGGAGGGAACTGAAAGAGAACTTTAAAGAAGGACCATTAGTTCTCACATTCTAGTCAAAACTCAGAGAGCAGGATCAAATGTTCAGCTATGTAGAATGAAGAAAAAGAATTTCTTTCTGTTCGCGTGGTAGATTTGCTCTTCCTTCCTGAAGCTTTGTGGTTGCACTGGTGCAGCTACTTGTCATCATGGTAAAGGAGGTGTTGGACTCCAGCAGTGGTCACTGACCCACTTGGAGACCTCACCACCATTCTACTCAACAGTAAGTGCATGAACTTTGATTTCAAATAATAAAAAAAGTGAGAAAGTTAAGATGAAACATAATCTGGGCTCAAACCGTTCACTTCTTGAAACATTGTAGGAATAGATTGTGTGCACACCTAACACATCACTGAAAAGCAGATGGGCAGTTTCACTGCTGGCTTGAAACCAAGTTACCTGCTCTCAACAGTCACCCCAAATCTGCCTTGTAATTCTTTTGACGTTTCAGAATGGGACCACATCAATATTCAGTTCATAACTCTCCTAAGTGTATGGCTTTTCCATTAAACTGAATTTTCCTACTGAGGTACCATACAGTCCATTTCACTTTAGATTTCCTCCAAGTAGAGCGCACAGAATATGGCATGGGATGGTTTTATGAGCGGCACACTGAGAGCAATTAACACTGGAATTGAATCTACATCAGGATAACAACAGGTGATTATACTATTTAACAACTGTTAAATGGTGTTAATGGCTAAGTGTAGACCACAAGCCCAACAGATTAGGATGCAGTGAAATTCGGCAGGCATGTAAATTAACAGAAACCAAATGGATAATTTAGAAATATATATGCCACTGAAAAATTGCAAATTATTTTAGAATGCTCTAATTACTTAAGGTTTTTTTGTAAGTGAATACACTGGTAGGGTAAGGAAGGTCATTTTGTTGAAGGCTTTTTAAATTGGAAAAAATCAATTTGGTTAAAATGTTTTTGAAAGTGGTGTTTACATGCATTATGTTCCTATTCTTTTTTATGTCCTAATTTTCTGAGTTGGTAACTGTTATTTTGATGTGTTGTGCAGAACTTAACTGGACTTAACTGGATACAGGAAACTAGAGTACAATAGTAGACAGTCAAATACCCAAATGCTAATTGAGTCCTGGAGTAGAAGCAGTTTCAAATTTAGAGTATTTTGGAAATGAAATACTCTGTGGGAAGTTTAACAAACTAAAAAACTTTTTTTAAGTTGACCTAGCTTAATAGAGTGAGTTGTATTTTCATTCTCATGGTAGAATTTAAAATCTATCTAAAACTTTTACATTTTCTCTGTAGAGTCTGTTTAACTGTTCTAAAGACTGCAGCGAACACAATTTTAGGGCAGTACTCAAGTTTGCCTTGATTTCTACCTATTCTGTCAGCTGCTCCAATTTATTTAGCATTGACCTCAGCATTCAGAAAAGGGAAATCAATACTTTCCCCGAATTTCTTTCTAAATGGAACTTTTCTGAAAGCACTTTAATTTACTCTGTGGGAACAGGAAAAGTTGAACTGGCTGTTTGGACTTGAGCTGCATAGATGTGGGGACATGGTCCCAGTCCTTCAGCTGTTGCACTGAGGAAGAGATGCCAGAGTGGCTTTGGTGGGACTGGCCACATGCCTCTTGCCACTGGCCTATACTGTGTACGGGCTACTCCTGTCACCTCAGTCCTGGGCTGCTTGTGTGCCCAGCACACGCTGCTCCAGTCCTGGTAATCAAAACTCTGCTTCTGCAGTGGAGGGCTTTGTGTCATGGAAGCAGCGACAGATACAGAAGAAAAAAATGAAGCTACTTTTATTGAAGTAAAAATGTCTACTTGCAGACTTTCTTATGATGCTGACAGGTTTGAAGACATTTCTTTTGGAAATATAATTGCGGTGCACTGATATATTAGGCTATTTAACTTTTTGTTTGACCACACACACAGACATCCACGCCCAATTTTGTGGTCCTGCTAAAATCTTTGTGCAATTAGTTTCAGAATTTAGCTGCAGGGATTTTGCTGAAATTGCCTGTTTCAGGCAGCATTCTCAATAGTTAAGTATCCATTTAGTATGGGCCAAATCCTAAAAGATCTTCAATTGCCTTTGAATGGCAAGTCCCTTAAGGAGCAAATGAATGGTGGTGGGTTATCAGTTCAGATAGATGAGAGGAGAATAATGGAGGATGTGAATGATTCATTAAAAATATCACTTTTTTTGTTATCTTGACACACGCAGTAACCTGCTCAGTCTATGCCTCACTCTCCATCTGTTAATTCCATGTTATTAAGGTTTTGATTTCTTGAGAAAACAGATGGCTATCAGCTAAAACAGGTGTTCACATTGCACTTTTTAAAGTTTAAATGCTGAACAGGTATAACTTGGAAGTTTGCTTCAGTACGAAGGGAATTAGTGCTTTGAAAGATGTGTGAGTGGAGAATAATTTGTGGGGAGGAGGGTCAAGTAATTCACTAGAAGTACACCTACATACAATTAGCTATGGACCTTTGCCATTATAGAACACAAGGAGAGGTGACAGCAGAAAGATTTAAAGGAACACAGCTTGTCCTGTATCTCTTGTTGAGAATGTACACCATGAAAATATAACCCAAATGCATTGCAGGATGTGAAAGAGGAGGACATAGGAATCTGCTGTTGTTCAGTGATTCTTCCAGATTTTTTGGGTGGCTCAGTGAACTGCTGCCTTATTAGAACACAAAAACATAGAACTAGACTTCCTCTGGATAAAATGAAATCTAATTCAAGTTTTTTAATTTGTTGTCCCAGTAAACAACTGTAAAAGTTTCTCAAATTCTGAAAACCAAAAATGTTTGCTAAAATAAACTGGATTATGTCTAATGTCTTCTGATTATAGAATGGCATAGCCTTACCTGTGAAACTTAAGGTCTGCACTGTTTCCCTGCCTCAATTTTTATCCAGTTCTGCATTGATAAAAATACAAAAAAATATTGTTAAATAATGTAGCAAGGTTGGGCTGTTCTCACATGCATACAATTTTCTCTACACTTCTTATCAAAGATTCAAGAAGCCCCTACCGTAGTGTCATCTCACTGGGAAGGCCCAATTATTTTTATGATCTATATTTCAGCATATAAACTAGCATTCAGTGAACAGGTAAATATTTTAAATTAAGTTAAACCAATCGAATGAACAACATGAATTTCTATGAGGCAAAATCTTTGCTTGTTTGTTCATTTACTAATTAGCAGACAGATGCATCTGTATGCAAGTTCCAAAATATATGGTATAATAGCTCCCTGATTTACTCTCCTGTGTGAGCTCTGCCACCTTGTGACAATCAGCAAAGGAAAAGGATCCGTGGGTTACACATTCTCTGCCTCCTCTTTCTTCTCCTGTTGATGTGCTCTGAATGACTGAGAGGAGGGAGTAGTTGAACAAAACCTTGACTTTCCTTTTAGAAGCCCTTTCAGAGTACAGGGTGACATTGCTTTCTACCTTCTGTGACCATCTGTATTTTCCCTGAAGAGCAGAGTGAAGCAGAGTACTGACAAGGATGTTATTTATCCATAAATACATGTGGCAGAGCCATACAGTGAGGTGCTAAGGATTGCTTCTTTCTAATCTAAGTTTCCAGTCTGTAAGGATGGGATGCTGTTGAGCTTATTGAGATGTATGTCAACTGTGAATGGAGTTACAACTCTGGCTGGTGGTAACCTGAATATGCACACGTTTATCCATCTACTGCATGAAGAACAAACACTGGTTAGCCAAGGTACTAGTAAACACGGAACAGAAGTTATTTACAATGTACTTATTTACAATGTGCTTACTCCTGTAGAAAATCTTTTTTACCTTATGTTTGAACGCATGTAGCTAAGAGTAAAGAAATGTCCTTATTATTATTCAAACAGCTATTGAACATTTGTAGGATTGATCTACTATTAACACTTCTTTTTTAGACTTTAACATTATTATTAGACTAATCCATTCACTGGCTCATGAAGAATGTGGCTACTTTAGCAGTTGGGTTTGCTGAAAGGTGCAGATTTGCTTTGTACCTGACCTTGGAGGCTTGCAGCCCTCAGCTGAGCACAGTCTGAGTGCACTCAAGGTGTGTTTCCTTCAGGTGGAAAAAGGATAAAATGATCACTCGGAACCAAGAGCATTTTGCAGCTGGAGCACACTTAATTTTCAGAACAGACAAAAAGTGAACCTGTGATCAGGGTGTGATGGAGGAAACGGAAGCTCTCTCCTTTCCCCTTTATCCCAAAACACAGATGTACAGTAGAGGTGCTGACACAGCCACGCTGTGAACTCGGCTCCGTTCTGAGAGGAGTGTGTAGGAAAGAAATATTATATGACATGTTTATATTATATTAAAGCCAAAAATCTCCTCCCCACTTAAAAAGCTACTTTCGTCTGTTGATGAGGCCATACAGAAATGTATTAGTACCAAAGGAGTCCTTAAAAAATTCTCTGTGCAATTGTACAGATTCCATAGTTTGCATATGGATTTCATTACCCTAGACATGGTTTCTGGGGGTATGCTTGTTTGTTTTCTTTTGCTGGAAGAAGTGGGATAGATGTGAATTTAATATTGTAGATATTGCTATGTAGTGAAAATACAGAGCTGAAGGAAAACAGAAGGTTTGAGAATTATTATGCTCTACTTGTTTTCCAAATGAGTTGTTTTCTTGTGAGCTACAACAATAGTTAGATACAAGGGGAAGGAAACATAGAAAATCTATTACCCTTCTAGTCAACTGAACAATAGGATTACGTGCACAGTAGCAAATGCATTTCAGTTGTTGAGTGATGCAGCTGATGTTTCCTATTAAGAACAAGAAGACTTCATCTAAGAGGCCAGTGCACTTTTTCATAGGTCAGAGGGAAATTCCCATAGCAGAATCAAAGCAAAATCCATTTTAAAAGGACTTACAGAGAAACTAAGTCCTAAGAAAAGCGTTTGTTGATATGAACCGAGAATTTTTGTCGCCATTGACCATCAACAGGGAGCTGGCTAATTCTGTACATGCTGAGTCAAATTTCCAGCTGGTGTGAACTGGGGCTTCCCTACTGACATTTGGTGCTCAAAGATGGGGTGTGCCCTGCTGGAAGGGCCCTCCTCACTTCTGCTGGTGTTTGCCATGTTGATTGTGGCTTCAAATGAACTTCAGGAATGCTTTTAATCTGCCAGAGTGCTGAAGGATGGGAAAGATGGGGATGTTTTTTTATGTTTGTATAATTTTTTAGTGACAGAGCCAAACATATATTTATGCAGATCACTAGGTTTTTGATACAGTATTTTTATTGTCGCACTAATGAGCACAACAGGGTGGGTGTTAGTGAGCTACTAACAGACGTTTTAGGGATGATTATTTCTCAAATAAAAAACCTATAATATACAAGAGATAAGATTCTATTTAGCTCTTGTGCTGTCCAACAAGCATCATACTTACACCGGCTGCCATTCCACATAATGCTGGGCACAGAACTAACTAACCCAGAACAGCATTTCTGATTTCTGCCACCCACTGCTCTTCCTGCTCCCCCTCAGTGGATCTGGGATGAGGAGGAAGAGCCCAAGTGGGATATGGATCTGGCTGAGTAGGCAGCTGGATCTCAGTCTCCTTTGGCACAGCTGGCATGAGCAGTGTGACCTCTGGCTGCTGCCCTTGCTGGTCTCTGCTTGCTTTCTCTCTTTTCAGGAATTTGTGTTTATTTGCATTCATTCTCTTTTTTTTTTTCCCCGTTAATTAGTACCCTCCATGCTTTGCTTCAGTACTTGCTGATAATTGCAGAACAAATGAGCCAGAAATAAGTATTGATTTTCCTTTTTAGCTGGTTAGGGGATTTATTAGGGATAGTCCTGAAACGAATACTAGATAAAAATTTGAAGGAATGGGGCTGAATCCAGTCCTTGGCATAATTTTGTCACTCTGCATTCAAACCGAAGTGTTTTGGGTGACTCAAGGCCACAGTTCTGCAACACAGTGACAGGAAAGTGAGGAGAAGATGAAGTTAGAAGAGAAGAAATTGAGACCAACTCTAAAGCCAGTTCAGTGCCCTGAACAACCTCTGTGCTTCATTCATGCTGATAGAAATATGGTGTGAAATTTAACTAGATCCCATTTTACTCTCATCTAAAATATTTTTTACAGTTTAGCTGTGATCACTCTTTGATGTTACTGAGCAGAGTGTATGTGTAAGAAGTATGTACAAGAATTCTCTGCTCTAAAAATTAGAGATGGTCTGTAATTAACATAATTTGTTTGACAGCTTCACAGTATGCCTGTCTTAAAATATATTGATGATTTTTATTTTTTTAATGTTTAATATTCATTCTGTTCCACTTAGGTTACATGATAATCTACAGAAAGAAAGGTACCTTTACGTTAGACATTTTCTATTGGGCTAAATCCCTTGCACTACCAATCAAAAATTGGCATTGTGGGGGGAAGAGGCCACTTATCTTCCACCCTTTCCTCAGAAACAGTGAGGTGGCTGTCACAGAAAATTGCAGTTGAATCAAGGCTGTGTAAACACAAAAATGTTGTTAATTTATTTGAGTGCTTCAGTGAAATAAATGATCATACTTCTTTTAACATTTGTAGTATTAGGACTAAACTTGTTGGAATAATCCCATATATATTACCAAATGTATTGTTTCTATAGTGAAGTTGTCTTATGAGTCCTTGACTAATGTTTTGCTCTTTTTTCTTTTTTTTTTAAATAATAAAATAAAACAGGGATTTAGTTCAGATTTAAAGATAATGAATTGCCTTAAATAAATTGCCTTCATGCTAGGGGAAGTAGTGGGTTGGGGCTCCAACTATAAAAATGTAATATAGGTCAATTAATATGAGATTTTTTTTCCCCTACTGGACTTATGTTAGAATTTAGAAGAAGAAAAGAGTGTCATTTCTATTTCACATGCTTTGCTTTCAGTTAGTATAACAAGCCAGTTCAGATTTTTTATCTCCTCCATCTTTAGGAAGCTAAGTAATTGCTTGCATTTCGACTTCACTATATTTAATTAACTTGATAAAAAATTTTGTGATAATGACACAATAAAATAATTAGAAATATTTATTATATTATTTTGTGTTATTTCAAGCTTAATACGTCTCTAGATTATGGTAAATAGAAGGAAATGGAAATCATACCCAAGTTTCATAGAATTAGTCAAGGACTAAGGATAATTGCAAAATTATAAAAGTGTTTTTCTCAGAGCTATAGCATCTTCAGCATATACTGGAATATTTATGAGGGTAAAAGATATGTCAGTTTAAAAAAAAATTAAAATAATTTAAATAGCAATTTTTGTCTGTAGCTTATCATACAGCATTTAAAGATAGGTTGTTATAAAGTTATATTTCTAAATGGTCATGGTGCCCTTTGCAAAGCCAGACAAATACAAAGATGTTCGAAATGCTCTGTGTTTGAATCTGGAAGTGATTCTGAAATGCAGTGCCTAACAGGTGCATTTCTCACATTTTCAGAAAAGCAGTGGGAAGGTATCCCTTATAAATACTGAAATTATGAGCATTCTTAAAAAGTGAAGGAACCTCCAATTTTTCTAAGTAGCAGAAATAGCAAATCCTGGGCCCTCCAGGCAGATCTATATTACTAAGCACATACAGAAAGTCCCAAATTGCTTGTTAGTGACTCCATTATCTCAAAAGATGGTAGAAGATAGGATGGGTTAATATAAAGTTTTGCAAAGATGTGAACAGGTATTCCATTTCAGACATGGTGGCTAGTGCCCTGAAAGCCACTGGGACTGTTCTGTGCTTAAATGTAAGCCATGAAGTGACTACGCAGATATGAAAAGGCCTAACATTGCAAGGTACATAATACGATAAATCATCTCCAAAAGTAAGTGATATTTGTGTTCTCTTTAAATAATTTGCTTGAGTCCTGGTGAAATTATACATTCATTTTTTTTTTAAACATAAAAAGTTGGTGTCAAATTTTGTTTAAGTCTATCAAGATGTGATGCAGGATGCCTGATGGTTTCTTATTCTTCAGTGGAGAATACTGCAAAATGAGTGATGAGTCAAATTAGGCAGTTGACAGCTACTCTTCTTTTGCAAGCATTCTGTCTTTAGACCTGTCAATAAAAATAAAATTGCCTTTGGTAACTCATGGCATGGAAGAAAGGCAAATTTTATCATGACATGGCTGCTAGAGCAGGATTTGAGACTGTTTTTGAAAGTACAGATCTAGGAAATACCTGCAATGCAGTTGGAAAAGGTGTGTTATGCCAAATTCCATGATCTGTTAGAAAGTTCTGACCTCAATGTTAACTCAAAAAAGATGTTCACTCTGTCAGAAATACAGTTAATTGAATAGTTGATTTTCCTCCATATCAAGTTTACATATATACAATCAAGTCTCTTTGATAGCAAAACTGGTTTTTGAGAAGAACGTCACAAGCTGTAGACTCTGTGTTTTGGCTTGGGCCCAGGATATTAGTGACAGAATGGAGTTGAATTAACATTGTCTCATCCTAACCCAGTAGTGCAGCCCAGGAAACCTGTCCATAAAGCTTTTGTGTCCTGCTAAACTAATTTTCCCTGCTAATCATTTGCCAGGGGATGCCATGGCAGAGTGATTCCAAGAGGTATTGATTTGAAATCATGACATTTTGTGAGGGAAAGAAGCAAAAGAACAACAAAGCAAGAAAGATAGTAAAACTGTGCCACTTGTAAGTAACTAGGAGCTTTTAGTATAAGTAGTAAATCTTTAAATAAATTTAGGTTATGATGTGTTTAAAATCACCCAAAGAAACCCCAACTCATGTTATTTAGACAAGTGGTCCCTTGGTTTTAAAGTAATTAGTTAATAAAACAACAATAATAATGAGGTGTCTGGCTAAACAAAACAAAGTCAGTCACAATTCTCTCTAATTTCCTGAGAATAAAACATCTAGCTTAGTCCTCTGTGTTACTAAATACATATTTTTTGAAGATAAAACAAATATTCCCTGTCTAAACTTATAACGCTTGGCAAGATAAGTGACAAAAACATGACAGTACAAGAACTGATGGCTATCCATCATAATTCCTCCTTAGACAACTGGCAACACATGCAAGTCATGATAATGTATGTATATTTTTCATTCTTTAGATGTGATGGTGAATATAAACCGAGCTTTTGCATTGAAATCTTTCATGTTGAAACACTTAATATATGTGGTAGAGCACTCTTACTAATGACTTTTTTTGACCAGCTGTGTAACTATGGAATCTCACATAACTTTAATCACTAGATAATGAGGTACTATTTTCAGTGAGATTTTAACTCTTAGAAATTGCTGCCTGTGGGGGTATAATAAATAAGTAGCGTGTGTTTTCTGAAGATCAGTGCTGAACAAATAAGAAATCTACAACAAGCAATGAATATGCAGATTCTCAACTAATTTAAAAGTCTTAAGAAAAACACACACACATCCACACCCCAACTGACCAAAAAACCCAAATAAACACCTAAAAACCCAACCCTGAAACTTTTTGGTAACACAGGGACAGTTATATTTTAAAGTATTTATATTTCCAAAGTAGTGATTGTACTTTTAGAGTAAGCAAATACTTCAGTTTTAATTTTTCTTCACCTTTATTCAAAAAGAAAGCATTAGTTACCTGTAGTAAATTAAAGATCAGAATTATGGTTACTTAGCAAAGCTAAAATATGTTAGTAATTTAATTATATTAATGAACTGCTGAGCGTCTTCTTTCTCCTTTTTCTTTCCTTTTGAAAACAGCAAATAAAGCAAAACCCAAGAACTGATGTGGAAGGAACTCTGATTCACTGCCCTGGCTTAATGAAACATTTACACTAGACTGATTAGAAATAAGTAACTGTTTGTTATTTTATGCTTAACTTTACAGTTTAACGATCTGCATTCAAATTTCCACCTTAATTAGCCCAGAGTATGAATGTCAGGAGCATCATAAATATTTACCAAAAAAATTGCCAATTTTTGACATGGACAAAACCAGACTAGCAATGGTATAGATATAGCAATGAATTACCATTAGAAGAGTTTACCACCTCGCTGGCCAATGGTAGTAATCAAATACTTTCACTTCTCTACCATATGTATGAGCTCACACAACAGAAACTCATTTCTATTGTTTTATAAACATGCATGCAGTAAATGAACTTTACAAAAATAATGCTTCTGATGGGTTAACTGGAAATTAAGGGCAAATTCTCAAAATCACTATAAAATTGTGTGGGATTTTGTTTTGAAACTGCCTCACTGGTGACAATAGAAACTCTTGAAAGTTAGTTCCTTGCAGGTGAATGTGAGGTCTCAGCACTGTATCAGCTTTATTTACTGACTTTGTTTTTTGAATCATACTTTTGGACTACTCCGCTGCTTAGTCTTAAGAATAATTCCTGTGGTACATGTCTGTGTTTAATAGCATAGCAATCATACGAAAAACAGGAAAGCTGAGGAGTTTGCCTTTGAACAGCACTGAAATAATTGTTAAAAATATTGGATGACTGGGTAAAAGTCTCTCAGGATATGCACCAAGAGAGTGAAATATCTTTATCTTTCCAACGTGGCCACTTTGTGTTTCTTCTTCTGCAAGAGTCAGTGAAAAGTGTTGGCACTTACTAGGACAACCTTTGTGCAGCAATTTCCCCCTCAGCCCTTCTGGCAGCCCTTTTGCCAGACTCTTTCCTTCTGCTGGAAATGGTGTTTTACAGTATTTTACAGCTGTCCCAAAGCCCCCTTGGGACTCTTGTCAGTGAGGTGACCTAAATTTCCAATATGCATAGGGCATATAGTTTGATCCACAATGAGCTCAAACAATGTGTTTAATGCCCATGTTCATCCTCTTAAGTGAAACAAAGAGTAGGAAGGCAAAAATCATGCTAAGCCTCTCAAAAATGAACAAAAATTTAGCATATTATGTAAGGGAAAATGTAGATGAGAGGCCTAATGAAATATGGTAAAAAGGCATGCTTCACAAAAGAGACTGACAAACATTTAGAAAATATCATACCTGGACAAATGGATGTTATTTTGCAATTTGAAGGTCTAGTCATGATTTACTTTTGAAATAACATGCTGCTATATATAAAACTGAATCTCAGGAACTAACATGTAATAAATATGAATCCTTAAAAAGTCCCCAGTCCTTTAACTGCTGCTATAAATAGTTAAATGTTTTGCTGCTGTAATATTGTCTCAAATGGCATTTACCCTGTTAACAATTGTGTAGCCTTATTAATATAGTTAATGAATTGATTTTATTGTTAAGACGCTCAATGCAACCTACAAATAACATCATGAATATTTAATCAACAATGGATCTCAGTCAGCAGATCCAAACATCAGTCAGTCATATCAGATCAATTTTCATAGTTTCTTTGCATACTATCAGTTAGTTGTTGAATTAAAGATCTTTTGCCATTTCAAGAAATCACAGAGACTTCTATAGGAGGAAGTTCCCAGCTCTGCTCTTTGACACCCCTGACTTCCACATCTGCCTGTTCTTGTTTTAATTGCTTTCAATTTACTTTTTCCCCTCTGAAGTGAAAGGAGCTGAGAGCTCAGTCTTACAAATTTCCAGATTTCTCTGGCACAGTGTTCCCAGCCCAGCTACCCCTGTAGTATGGGGCCCATTAGAGGCTCGACTTCAGAATTACTCCTTCTGATCGTCCAACAGTTCTGCTCATGGCAAAGCAAATGAGTTCTGACATTCCCTCCATCAGTCTGCTACACATTTTTTTATCTTGAAGTCCAGAACACACATATTATGCTCTGCAAGAGATGAGCTTTCTCACAGAATATGCTATCTGCTCGCTGCCTGATAACAATGTTAATGACTCTGCTGATCCTTTGAATTAGGAGAACTGGAAAGCCAGGATCCCTTCAGATCCAGGCGTTACAACACAGGCCTCCTGTTCTCTCAAGGACCCATTTTATATCTCACAATTATACCTATTTTGAAAGGAAAAAGCCCATGTTTCATACCACATTCTACAGTTAAGTAGTAGTAAGATAATAGAAAAAAATGCCATTATCTCACCCCATTTATGAATAAGACATCATAGATAGCCAGGGTTCAATGAGGCACTCTTGGCCTACTCTGAACGTAGCATAATGTCATGAAATTTTTAACGGAACAACAGAAAACAAAATTCTGTACATGACGATGGAAACATCTTTAAAATATTAAAAGGAGAGGTTCTTGCTGAGATGCATTCTTAAGCTCCCAGAGATTTTAGCTTACATACTCTTTGGAAAACGAATATATAAAAAGTGAGAAAAAGACACATATAGTCAAACTCACTGAATATGAAGCTTTTTCATAAAATAATACAACATGAGGACTACTTAGGAACTTATCATTGCACCATAATTTTATGACTGAACACCACAGATAATTGTGGTGAGTACTACTAGCCTCATCTGAGACATGGGCAATTTTATTTTAAGCTATTATTTTGAATAAAGAAGAAACAGAATTTGATTCACTCACCGTGATTTTTTTTGTGAGTAGCAAACCACAATATTACAGGGCCTTGATGGTCTTTTTGTGAATAGCCTTCCAGAGTCCATGTGTCTATTGAGTTAATTCATCATAGAAGTTCTTGAATGCTGTTGATATTTTTATTCTGCTTCTGTTCATCTGAATCACTTAGAAAATTGAGCTGAAATGCACTTTTTCAGGAAATCAAATAGTTTTAAAGGTATGGTGAGAACCTGGCAGAAGGTGTTTTCTCACAATGAAAATATTGTTTGATTTCTAGTTTAGCAGAATTCTATGAGCCTGGAAATGCAGCTTTGAACTTTAAGTGAAGTTAATTTACCATTGGATACGCCAACACTTAAGTGCCGTCATCCAAAAAAGTCACAAGTCTTGAATATTAAATGCAACCAGTGAAATTTAAAAGGATGGTATCCACGATTTTGACAGAAGCAGTTTTGCTGACAAGTGCTCACTAGTGCTATGCTAATAAATATGTAAATTCTGTTGTATTTTTAGCTCATATTACTGCTTAACTTTCTTTAAAGTACAGATTTAGTAGAGATACTCCTTTCTTAGACTTCATAAACTTAAGAATACTTTCTGTTCTAAAAATAAAGAAAATAAAGTGCAGAAACTTCAGGTGTCTAATAAAGGCAGTTCCTTCATTATGGTTTTTTTTTTTGCCTTTGTTTCTCTATCTCCTTGGAATTGAACAGGATATATTGAAAAAAAGAGAGAGAAACTCTTGACTGAAGGCATGTGCGTGCCTTTGTCTGAGAAGGTCATTGAACATAATCAAACCACTGGATTTCTGCAAGCTGATCCACTGCAAATAGATAACAAAACTATATTAGTAACAATGCTCTCTGCAAGGTGACTGAGAAACTCAGCTCTAAATGAGGACAGAGATTTGCCCTGTAATCCTTCCAGTGTGTTCCACTGAATAAGGAGTCAAACAGGAAGACTTACAATTGGCTTTGCAACACTGAAAAGCTGTGCTCTATTTAGGGGGAAAAAAAAAGTCTATCTCTTGCGTATATTTATAGACAAATCCATGACTGGAGTTTTTGGGGTTTTTTTTAGTGAAGTGGAAATGATTGGGTTCCATTTACAATTTCCAACCAAGGCTTTTAAAAATGCTTTAGGGAAACAGATATCCCTTCCTTCACGTTATTCATGTATTAATATAACAAGTATGTATCCAGGTAATTTTCTTTACCAGTTGACAGCTCTGATGAAACCATTAAAAGTTATTCAATATAAAAAAAATCTGGTATTGATCCTCTTTAATGACATACAGATTGAGGATAAAATCAATTAAATTATTTTATATTGATGCAAATATTAAAATTGAACCAAGTATTTTAATATCTAGTGTATTTTTAATAATATAGAACTAACCTTAAGAATTAAAACAGGAAAATATTTGGTCATTCGTAAGTTAATTTGGCCTTTTAAAAGTTTTTATTACTCTTTAGCTAGAATGTCTTTAAAATGTAATATTTCCTCAAAATATGTTTCAGAATTGTACAATGCATATAATTTTGAGATTTGGGTCTTTAATTTCTTTTGGTGTTTGTGTTGTTTTTCATCTTGAATGTGGCTTTTGTATGTTTTTCTCTTTTCAGACGAAAGTGCAAAATAAGCAGAATGGACACTGGAGTCCATATAAGAAAGTGGCACTATTTTTCAAGTTATTTCAGCATAATGGTTAGGGTAAACATTTTCCCAAATCTCTTTTTGCTGTAGTTCTAAACAATATTTTGAGGCGTATTTCTGAGTCTTTTCTTCAGGAAGGCTGTAGAAGTCTACTTTTCTTGCAAATTCAAGGCTGCAATTTGTCTGACCTTCTTTCTGTTTTCCATCTGCATACATTAAATGAATGGCTCTCCATTTTGCAGCTGAGGGAAGCACAACTTTGGATGAAAAATGTTGCCATTAAAAAAGAGGGAACAAATTGCATAAATTATAAATGACCTGTAGAAACTGAAATGTGCTACCACATTACCCTGATTATACATGCATGGGGTTTTTGTCATTAATCCAACAAAATAGCATGGCAACCTATGGAACTCATGCAGATACAGATCTTTTGGTAAAGAAACAGAGCTCCAAATGGATTTAAATTCAAAACATTGCATTGTGCTTTACAAGGAGGAAAAAGAAAAGGCTGACTCAATTCCTGAGTTTATACTGTTAATTTTACACATCTGCACAGTTGTGTTTTGCTCATGCTTTCTAAAAGTTTGCCTTTTATTGAAATATTAAAAAAAAAAATTTGATGTTTCTGTTGATCTCTGAGCTAGTACTTGAGATTGAACTAGATTTTAAGGATTGCCACAGGAAAAGAAATCTGCTTATTGCAGCCTCGCTGTATCAAAGAACTTGGCTAATCTGAAGCTTAGGAGTTTTTCAGTGCTTGCTTGCATGCTGAGGCATTTCACAATTTCAGATTGCTGAATATTTATGCAACAATAAATCTTACGAATAAATTAAACCATAGCTATTATTAAGTGCGTTTCATTTTTGAGTATTGTCAGGATTATTATAAGGACACAGAGAATACTAGGTCAGGCCTCAGACTCATCTGCCACATTGTCCTGCTTCTAGTATTGTATGATAAGAGAAGCTATAAAATTATTTTTCCAGAATTTTCTCACAATCTCTATCAATCTACAACTGAAGAAGGTAAATGTATTCTTCTTCCACGAACATCTTCATCTACTCTTTAAAATTGTGTGAAATGCAATAGCACTGGTTAGCTAACCAGGGTACATCTGAGCTCTCCAGTGTGTGAAAAACTCCACCTTTGGCTTTCAAACTTTTTCTTTTTTTTTTGTAGTTTCATGTAGTGCCCCTGGTTCTTGTGCTGAAGGATGGACTCAACAGTTGCTGTCTTCCTCCTTGCTCTTCCTGACTTAAATTGACTGCTATCAACTCTATATCTCATAATCTATTTTTCAGGCTTAAGGTTTCCAGGGATATTTTTTATTCTTCACACTATTGTTGATTGCCTTTTCTCTATATTTTCTGTACACACATCCTCTTAAGATGCAGAGAAACCAAAGGTTCCCTGCATCCAAGCTGTGGCTGTGTACTGACTCTTGCAGGCTTCCACAGAGGCAGCTCCTCTCTTGTCCTCTGTGCTTTGCTTACAAATCCCAACACCAGAAATTGCTTTCTTTCATCAGAGGCTGATCGAATAAATGCCCAAGCTCAGGCTCCTCCATGCTGAATATATTTCCCAGATGCCTGACTAAACTGGAGCATTCATCTGCAGTGATTATCCTCTGCTACGTTAATGCTGACTCATCTGGAAACGTGGGAACTTTCTTTTATGTTTCACAGATAGCCCTTGACTGTACTGACACTAAATATAATTAAGTAGCCATAACTAACTTTGTAATCTCAATTTTGCTCCATTTTGCAGGTAATTTTTGACAGTTTTTGACAGCAGTTCAGTGAGCTTGTATGTACAGTTCAGGGAATGTTAATGAATGGTATTTTCAAAGAAAAGGCTTTTTTTTTTGTCTTTTCACATTATATTTTACCAGATGAAGCATCTCACATTCTGTAAGTGATAGGCACTTAGCTTTTTTATTTCTCAAAAATGAGTTACTCCTTTACGATACTTTTAACCAGTAGCATTTGTGACAAACTTCTGACATATTTCTTTTGGCAATGTCTCTCTGAATGCTTGAAAGTTGGACCAAAAAAAAAAAAAAAGTCTTTAGTTTTTAAAATAGTATTACCAGGACTATCAAACTAGGATATTTTTCACACCACCCCCAAGCTCTTTATGTCAGACCAGGATTCAAGAGTAACCTGAGATGACGTTTGTTCACTCATGTTCTTGAAGTGTTGAGTGTCTCACTGTGCCGAAGGGTGCTATTAGCTACTGCTGCCAGTCTAATAGACTGCTGGACCTTCCCCAGTTTTAGGGATTTCTCAGCTGTTTTCAAGCTTCAGGGGAAACATTTCTGTTTCTCATTAACAGAGCAGTAGCAGGGCAGCTCAAGTGTAACTGGAAGATAGCAGGATTTTTCATAGTAGTCAGGTGGGAAAAAATTATTGTGTTCATACTCCTAGAAAAGGCTCATGGTTTAAAATCTTTGGCTTCTGTTACAGCTTCACCTGCTTGTGTTTACACTACAACTTCAGTGTAACCAGTGCTACATCTTATTCTGACATGTCAGTAAATTGGCAAAAGTGACCTCAGGGTAGGGGATGTAACGCTAACCTCAGTGCTTTAATATGCCTACATAACAAGAATGCTTATTTTCTTTTTCTTTTCAGTTCCTTTTCACATTAGAAAAAAATTCAGGTGTCTGGGAAAGGGATGAGGCAAATTGCAGAGCATGAAATCTGAGTTACTAATGAAAACTGAAGGATGTGAAATGTGCTCCTGTGTTCATGAGCAGTTTTAATGTGTTCATAAAGAGTGAAATCAGCTTTGTCCAAGTGAACATGCTTAATTTTTACTTTTTATATATGTGCAAGTGAGTTGTAATCCTGCCCCTACCCATTCCTGGATATGAGAAGGAACCTTTGGGAAAAAGAAAAACAAACAAAACCACCAAAACTTGTGGCTAGTAAATAGTGCCTCCTTTTAATTAATCGTATTAATCTTGGATGTATTGAGTCCACATATCTCTTGGGAAATATAAAAGGAGAGCCAAAATACTACATTCATCACATAAAAGAAATCTTGAAATAACTTCTGTCATTTTAAACTTAATACTATGTCATTTTTCTTAAACTTGGTTAAAGATAAGCATTTATAAAATAACAACATTTAAACTTCAAACAGTTTCAAAGATAATTGTGGATTTTAATGGTTTTTCTTAATTAAAGGAATAGTTAGTTGTGCCTGTTTTCAGTAAGTTAATTAAACTTTTAGTCATTAAGCAAAAAGTTAATTCATTACTGAAGGATATAGGAAATGTATAAAATCTGGCATTTGAGATGTCTCTGACATGCTAATCTATCACTGATATTCTAGAATGACGTCTGAAACTGTTCTCGATAGTATAAAATGTTATAGAAAGGGCCTGATGACTAACTAGGGGTGCTTAAAGCATTTTGATTTGAGTCATCATCTCTGATATGATAAACTTATCACTGGTTTTGGAAAATGAATTCTTTTCCACTTGATATGTTAATGGACAACTTTTTAAAAAGTAAAAGCTAATGAAAATCATGTTCTCATTTAATGATCACTGATTTGGGATGCTAAGATTCTTTTACTATCAGGAAGAAAACATCAGAGCATTAACACTTTAGAAAGGCCAGGTTTTAGAACTACACAAATGAGTAGCTTGATTTTATTTCCCTGCTGGACTTTGCCTCAGATCCTGTTTTAACATGTAGTTGCTCTAAGTGTAATTCTGTATAAAATACCTTTGTCCAGACTTCTAAAAATGGAGTGTAGAGTGACTCTTGGAGGAATTCTCTACCCAGCGTCCTTCTGTTTTCAGAGAGAGAGGTAAGTGTATCTCACATACTTTGCATATTAATAAAAAGTAGAGCAGATTGTAATCAATGTTCTTGTTGCACCAAAATTCTTATGGTGTGGTAAAAAACCCCTAGAATTATTAGTGGTTTTTTTTTTATGATGGACAATTTGTTTTAGAAAACTGATGCAAATCTACTTGCTGCAGAGAATTAAAATTCCTTTTTTATTTCCTGGAAATATAAAGTTTCTACTTTCTTGTGTTTGCCTGACATAATGAGAAAAGGTGTTCTGTCCTTAGCTGCAGGAAAGCAGAGCGTGACAACGTGACAGTACAAACCTGCCCCTGATATCAGCGTTGTAAAACCTGCAAAGACTCATACAAAAGAACACATAAGCATGTGAGAATGTGCACGTGCACAGTTATCTTTGGTAATGTAATTTTTTTGGTATCTGCTATCAATCGTGGTCATGTAACACTTCACACTGGCTTTGATCAGGATATGAAAGTCGTTATCAAAATCTCATAATCCAATTTATTGCTATATTTTCCTGAAAGTGGCTGTATTGGTTGAAATACTATTAAGAAGTGAAGATTAGGTTTGAAACAAAAATTGAGACTTCTGTAGTTGCTTTCTGTATTTTCTACATTTAAGAGAAATGCTTCAGGATGCTTATTAAAGAGGAAGTGCTATCATACAAAGCAGCTTTCCGAACAGACCAGATTCTAAATTTCCTGCTAATCTGTTTTCTGTGGCAGCAAGTCCTCATAACGTTGGATGTTTACACGATCAGCTCCAATTTTAACTTCTGCATTTTTGTTAACACCATGATTCTACAAGATGGGGCTGCTTTCTGTTCAATGTCAGATAGCTATATGAGTTTAAGATAATGATTGAATATCTCACAGAAAAAAAAAAATGATTGCCTGAATACCCATCTTGTAAAATTTAATGGTTTTTCCTTTTACAATATTACATTATTGGCTGTAGTAGATTAGGACAACTTTGATGGAAGAATTGCACATAATTAAATTTTCATGTGTGATTCAAAGTGAAAAAAGATTAGAAGGCTATTTAAGAGGTGCTGGAACTGTCACACCACATCAGTAAAGTCTGCAAGATGGAGCACAAAAGTACTGATTTAGTGCAACATGTCACATTATTATAGCGATAACCACAAGGAATATTCCATGGATGGGTGGGTACCTATGCATACGAATACTTGTAAAGATATTGTAGAATCCTTATTTTATCTTAGAATGAATAGGGGAAATGGATCCAGAAGATGCATTCAAAAGTTGTAATTTAATAATCTGTTTATTCTCATAGCATACTGTGCTGGTTTGGCCAAAATCTAGTAATATAGCCCCTGAGAGAAAACCAGGTTGCAACCACCCTTCCCCCCGTTTAAGGAACCTTTGACTTACTTTTCTTTTCTCCAGGCTTATTGATACTTCTGTGTCAGGGACATTTATGAAATACTACTATACTTTGGGAAACTTTACATTTTGGAGAATTCTGACCTATTTGTCAATTCAGAGATTAGGGGCAGGAGTCTGTGCAACTCTAAGTTCAGGGTCACACCTGTTCGTTCCACACTAGAACTGCCTGTGGTTCAACTCACAAGACCAAAGGCAGGCTCACACCATGACCACTGTTTTTTAAGTACATACATTTGTATTTCTCTTGCAGAGATAAGCTGATATTTATAGATGGAACATTGGTATGAACCTATTGAAAATTACTTGGTTTCATTTTTTGGAAAAAAGTATTGCAATCCAGCTAAAAAAAAAAAAATCCTTGAAAATAGTTACCAACTGTTTTCTTTCAGTTAAAGATTGCATTGGATCCAAGTGATAGGAAGGAAGATAATTTAAGTATATTTTAGTAATAACCCACGTATGTTGAAACAACCTGCAGCCAAGAGGCACTAGTGAGATTTGGCTGCCCCTCTCATGTTTGAGATCGGAGAAAAACACCTTCTAACAGCTGTGAAGCAGCAAATGAAATACTGACTATGTTATTGTGTCATTTAATTTGTAATGATGCTGAATACTTTTGAAACAGTGGACAAGACATGTGGCAAAATCCAATTGTGTCACTCCTTGTAATCTTAGGAAATAAGACAAATCACAACATAATGAGAATATAAAAGGTTAATGTAGTTTTTGAAAACTAATGAACAAGAACATATTGTGCCGTAAGACTCTTGTCTCACAGCCTGGCAGGGTTTGTGTTTTTTTTTTTTCTGTGTAGCTGGAACCAATATATATGTCCAGCATTAAATGATTTATGAGACTTTTATTGTATTTTGCTTTCATAGGATGACTTGAACTTCATTTCAGAAACACATATCAAGTTATTAAAAAAAACCAACTCCAAACCAACTTCCCAGCTGGTTTGGACCCAGGTGTTTCTCCAATATGTAAAATATGTGAGTTCAAGGTCATGCTTTGGAATTTCATTTCCTTGGTCCCAAATTCAAGTGGAAAGAGTAATCTTGTTGTACCACTCAGCTCCAACCAAAACCAGCAGGAATTTTGCTCAGTGACTTTAACGGAGTGGAAACTGGACTTTGAAAAGCATCTGAGTCAGAGAAGCATAAACAAGAGAGGGAGTTACTCATCCATGTACCCAGCCCTCCTTAAAGGAAGGCTTTGCATTTTGCATGAAACAAAGTATTTGCCTGTGTTTCACTTCTTGAAATGCAGAGCAAACAATTCTGCTAGAATAGCCAGTGTGTTGCTGTGCATTATAGCCGGTTCCATGGCCAGCAATATCGTATTGGCCACTGCCATCTCCCGCTTTCCCCCCTGTGTTTGGTTCTTCCCACAGAGGGTTCTAGTTTCCCTGATCCCTCCACTGGCCCACGGTATTTCTCCCTTCCCATGTTATCCTCCATTGGTCTGTCCCCTTTACCCGCCAGGATTCAAACCCCATGTGTAGGGGCACTACTTGTAATGTTTATTCTGTTTCTGCTTCTTCTAGTCGGACTTTTCATCAAAGAGATGGGACTATCACGGTTATACACGATTTATTACTTAAAATAACAAACGAGGTATCAGTCTCGGAGTCCGTGGAGCTTAGTAACAAATCGCCATAATGGCAGATAGTCACGAGTTTCAGGGTTACACAGCAATTTATAACTTTCTGGTCCAATAAGCCATAAACACGAAACTTTGTTTTGACTTAATAACCTATCACCTTTGGTCACTTTTACTGCAGTGCGTCAATTTT